>JAVQJV010102171.1:0-21028 GCA_036024995.1 Gadopsis bispinosus
GCTCTTTCTATTCTTATTTATATGCTTAAAATGTATCGATTTAATTTTAAGTTCCTCTATTTATCTGTACGTATATCTGTCTTTGCGCTGCTGTAACGCCCCAATTTGCTCTCTGGGGGATCAATAAAGGATTACTTGTCTAAACACTCTTATTCATTAAGTGTGACCAAATAAATAATCAGGCTCTGCCAATAATCACATGAAAAACAGATTGTACTGAGAAACAGTAATTTCAGCAATTGTTCATTGGGCTGCCATGCAGATGTGTGATGTCTGAAAGGTCATCAACAATGTTGATGAATAAGAAAGTATTGTTAAAGGACATGTTCACTGATTTTCAACCCAGATCTTGTTAAAAGGTTTTACATATAGAGCTGATCACAATCTTACAATAGCTTTGGTTTAGAGAATCTTCCTGATGCAGCTTCTCACTGGGCTTTAAATCAGTCAAATGGGGCAGGTCTGTAGTTTTTAAGGAACAAGACTTAAACCTCTTTTTGAAAGCATGAAACTCACAATAAATTCAGACATCTAAATAAAGATGGTCACAAAGCACAAACAAAAAATATATACACCTGCCCTCTGATAAATGGTGGAGTAGACATTCACAGGAAAAAATGAAGAGAGAACTGAAAGAGGCTGGAGAGAAACTACTGAAAGATGTGAAAAATAATCACATCAACAGACCAAGGTAGAGGAGTTGGTAAAAAATAAATAGTTTAACCAATATCTTGGTTAATAAATGATTGAGGTTTGTAAAGATATTATTTAGGACCGACATACATGAACTTCATCAAACTCATCGGTACCTCAGAGGATACATTAGTTTCAGCATAAAACAACAAACACCATAGTTGATTGCTGTGTCGCGTACCAGAGGGATGTGCTGCTGTAATAATGTCTGATAACATGTTAAACCACAGGTGAATTTCAATCAAAGGTGTTAATAAACACACTTCAACATCAACACATGATGCAACCACATCCCCTTTACACGTGTGAGCCAAGACCACAGCTCTGCTAAATCAACTTTCTTCACATTTTGGCTTGTCATAGTAGGAAAAGCACAGGCGTTACTAATAACATTAACAATGGCTCTGTTCTGTTCAAGAGCCCCAGACAGACACATGAACTGCAAACCTACTACACCAACTTAATCAGAGCACCATCTGTCTTCTGTGCATCATCATGAAGTCAGTGGGTTGTCCTAAACACAAATACTGGTAAAAGTGCCCAACAGGAAACAGTCCTTCAATATAGAGTTGTAACACTGCTGAGAAGTGAAAAGGTCAGCGAAACCTAAAGACACAGTGTCAACAGTATTTGCCAAACCTATAAACCACGTCCTATCTGGTTTAGGGCCACCTTGGCCAACCTGGGAACACGCCTCGCTTTCCTTTTAATCGCAGGGTTATGTCCTGTCCACATGTCAAAGTGTCGTTGAGCAAAACAGTGAACCCCAAATTGCTCCTGATGCTTAGGCCTGTGATTTGCATGGTGGCTCTGTCGCCATGTATGTAAGCAAGGCAAAATCCAGGGTTTCAACTGGCCTGGAAGGCCAAACGCCCGGTCAGCAAGGCCATCAAATAAAACAATGACTTAAGTCCATGGAAATAATGAATTTAACTTAAGGATTATATTATTAATACATAATTTAACTATTTCACAAAATATATTATTGATGTTTTCATATGACCAATACAAAGGTTCCTACACTCTGACTGAAAAACATTGACACATAATACATCAACTGGGTAAAGGCGGCTAACAGCAAATTACATGATAAACTCACTCACTGAACAGTAACTGGTTTACAGTTATTTTGGTGTGTTGATAGCAAGCTAACTAACTATACTGTTGCTTCTTGAATCATATTTTTCCACCCACATTCTAAATTATAAACAGGATGAGTTTGATTAAGTCTTCTGGTCGAGCGGATCTTTGTGTCAAACTAACGTCATACACAGTAAGGTTTTCCAGAGGTTCAAATTGAAACCCACCACTGGATATGTGAGCAGCGTTTCACTTGATGTTGCTCAAAAAGAATTCAGAATCTCAACAAAAGACACTGGTGTCTAAATATGTATTGACAACAGGAGGAGAAAACAGTAAAATCAGCTAATCATTTTTTGAGGAGTGTAAGGCCAAACTGAGGGCCAAAGCCCCCCCCCCATCATATTCCTGCCCTGGCTTCAACTAACAGCAGTGGTTGTTTCAAAGTGGTTCTCTCCATGTCTACAGCTCGTGTCGACGTCTGGAGGTTGATGCGACTTTAACAAAACTTAAACAAAGCTTTACAGTTCAGACAAAGGTTTCCCAGCAGTTGCGTGAACCTGGTATGTTGCATCATGTAACAGTGGGATTAAAAGGGAGGAGGGAGGGTGGAATGAGCTAGGGAGAGGGGAGGAGGAGGAGAGGTGAGGAGACATGACAGAAACAAGGAATAGGCTGACAATAGCAGCCTATTGGCCTATAGCAAGAGGGTGATGAAGAGGGTGACTGAGGAGAATGAGTGCAGTCAGAGATAAGTGAGTTGTACTATGTCTCGTACGATCAGAGAATAGATGCAGCTCGGCAGGTTCAGGTCTTCGCCTCCGACCAGTCCTCTATGATGGACAGCCTGAAGGGAGCCCAGCTCTGCTACCCTCGGCTCCTGAACTCGTCCTGCTGGGGTTCAATGCGTCCTCGCTCTGAGGCCGTCCTCCTCTACACGCTGCTCTCCTCTGTCACCGTGCTCACTGTAGCTCTCAACCTGCTGGTTATCATCTCCATCTCCCACTTCAGACAGCTTCACACCCCCACCAACCTGCTCCTGCTCTCCTTGGCCATCTCTGACCTCCTTGTTGGGCTGCTGGTGATGCCGGTGGAAACGTTGCGGTACATAGAAGCCTGCTGGCTGCTGGGCGAGCTCATGTGCGCTCTGTCTTACATTATCGGCTTCAGTCTCACCTCGGCCTCTGTGGGAAACATGGTGCTCATATCAATCGATCGCTATGTAGCTATTTGTTATCCTCTGCAGTACCCCAACAAAATCACTCACGGCAGGGTGGAGGTGTCGGTGTGTCTGTGCTGGGCCTGCTCAATTCTCTACAATGGGCTGATTTTGAAGGAGCATCTCAGGCAGCCAGACAGATACAACTCCTGCTATGGGCAGTGTTTGGTGGTGATTAACTACATTGCTGGGACCGTCGACCTTGTGTTCACGTTTATCGGCCCCTGCACAGTCATCCTCGTTCTGTACATGAGAGTGTTTATTGTGGCAGTGTCTCAAGCTCGCGCCATGCAGTCTCATATTACAGCTGCTGTAGCCGGTAGAGTTACAGTCACTGCAAAGAAATCAGAGAAAAAAGCCGCCAGGACTCTGGGTATTGTCATACTGGTGTTTCTGATGACTTTCTGTCCGTATTACTACCCCTCCCTCGTGGGACAGGACATCTCAAACGGTGCTTCCTCTTGGTCCATCGTGTCCTGGATGTTGTATTTTAATTCCTGTTTGAACCCACTCATATATGCTTTATTCTATCCGTGGTTCAGAAAAACTATCAAGTTCATTGTCACCCTGAGGATCCTAGAGCAGGACTCCTCGCAAGCAAATATACTTTAAAGTCACTGCCCCCTTTCATTCTGCACCCGTGTCACCTGGAAAATGAGCGAGTCACAAACATCAGCACAAATGCAGAATGTGACATATGTTTGATTTCGCTCTTTTTTTCATTTGTCCCCCTTTCTCTCTAACCAGCATGTTAGTCTAGCAGAGTTAGGAGTCAAACAACAGAAAATAAATCGACAACTCTTGATAAGAAATGAATCCTCTGTCATTTAACAAGCAATAATGCTTCAGCTATTCTAGAATATTCAACAATGGAAACAGTTGTTAGTTGCAGCCCTGGTGTAATAACAGTTTCATTAAACAGACAATTCTTAGAAAAAAAAACCATTCTATTTGATTACAGCATGCTGTGAAACTTTAATTCTGAACCTATATGGACCTCGACAGACTGAATGTGACAGGCTCCCGACAGGGGAAATGTTTAGGCTCGGTGTTTGCTCAGGTCCCGGCGTTGTTACTGTAACTGCAAAAGGACTTTGTGACAAATATTGTTATTACAGCATTATTACAGGACACAATTTGGAAATTAGCAACACAGAATCTTAAGTCATCTTTCTATAGAAACCTGATTCCATCTCTATCTGTATTACCTTACATTGTTTAGGAGACAGAAAATGTGAAGAAAGAATTGTCTTAAGCTCTGTGGAAATGCATTTCATCGTAATGTCAGTGATTACATTTAAGCATCAAGGACTATCAACGTAACCTGTGCATTATACATGTAGGCATTCATCAGCAATGCAAAACTAATGTCTAAACCATATCCACTTTATGAGAAAATATAATTAACAGCAGTGATGTGTTATGTCTCCTCTCGTTTGTTAAACTATCAAAGCTCTTGTGATAACACGGCCTGATTTCTGTCAGATCAGGAATCTAGTTGGGGAGAGAATTAAAATGGATGTGTTTTGTGTGTTATGTAGAGATAAAACAAAAATATATGTTAATATTACTTTTTCAGAAAGCGTTATTAGCATATAAAAGGGAACAATCTGGACAGAAAATTACTCTGCAGGGAAAGAACAAATGAAGGAAACGGTTGATAAGAAACTGCATTGGTTTTGTTTTTAGGATGATTGTGTGTAATAAATAAAAAATAATTAAGGCATTTCAGTGACACACATGTACATTTTTGTAAAAATAACCATAAAGAAATTTATATTAACAGTTTGATTTATTACAAAGTCATGTGAAAAAATAAAGTTTTATCAAACCAAAACACATGTGATGCTGAAGTCCTCATTTTCTGGACTGGGACTGGGGCCGCCTGACTTCTGTAATGGGCACAACATATAAGATGTCAAACTTACAAGCAGACTCACTCATTTTAATTCTATTCATTAACTAAAACATGCCTAATATGCTGTGTGGGTGTAAAAGGTGAAAGAAAGAATACAACACAAAGGGAAACATCATGCTAGACTGTGTAGTGTTCTTGCATGCATTCATTCATCTTATAGAAACATTTCAAGTAGATCAGTATACTGCACCACAGAATTCCAAATGTATAACTATTTTTCAATAATCAAAAGCAAAATATCTGAGAACAGATCTGAAGGCGGCGGTTTCTTAGCAGTACTGTATGTAGTAAAAAAGCGGGCCTTAAAACATGCTTCTATAGTATTATACTATATATAGTATAGTAGTACAGCATCTATAAATAAACAATAAATACCAGGGATTTCATGCGGCCAAAAGTCATCACAAGCTGGACAGCGCGGCTCTGCTCTTCCTTTAAAGTATCTGGCCACACATGGGTTGTGTATTTTTATGCCACATGTAGGATTCTCACAAATTTGGCACTGAAAGAAAGAAATAATATACCAATCACATCAGACTAATAGTGCAAGTAAACTTCATATAGAACAGAGAAGGGTCGTCACATATTAGCCGAACTAAAGCAAAAATGATATTCACATTGTTGTAAACGTAGCTGCAGCAATTCAACATGACACCGGAAGTAAAAACTGAACAGAAACTGACAGAAAAAACATTAACATTACACATGAAACCTGCTGTATTGGTTTGTTCGGCAGCAAATGATATCACAAAAAATGTGAATTCTTGGGTTACATTTATAAGTTACTCAAGAACAAATTTCTGTGACCTCCAAAGTGATTAGCTTCTTTACACTGTAATCATCAACACGTTTGACCCTCAGTTGCTGATCTCCAGACAGCTTCAAATAGCACAATCATTTTTTTTTACATTTTATTTAATTAAAACATCTGATATCAGACTTTGAATAGTCACAACAAAAACAAACAAACAAACACGATATATGTAGTGTAACTGCCTTTAAGTTACAAAACTGCTGGTAAGGATAATTTCTCAGTAACATTTCCATTTGATTTCATTCAGATATTCATCACAGGGGTGTAAGGGTGGCAGGATTCACGCACAACAGAGAAACATTTACCTGAAAAGCGATATTGTGACAGATGTGGCACAGTTTGACCTGGTCCTGATACATTGTGCGGATGTATGGCTCCATCTCTATGATGCATCTGGTGGACAAAGTGTATTCGCCCCGTTTCTACAAGCAGGAAACAGAAAATCAACAACGGAAAACCAAGTCTCAGATGGTACTGTTTGTTTCTGGTGAACATCTAATTGCACGCTAATATTTTACACATCTCACCTCACGGTCAGTGTTCAGTGTTCTAATTTCATGTTCTTCTAAATACCCTACATTTGAACTGTTGCATGTGATTAATTTCATTCCCCAGCTTACGTCTTAAACGTGACTGTGCACAAAGCTTTATTAGGCAAGTCATGGTTAACAGTTGATTATCGGCATCATCAGTGTCAAAGGAAGAGTTGGATATTCTGGGAATTCCTCTTATTCGGTATCTTGCTGAGAGTTACATGAGAAGATTGATAAGACTCTCGTGAAAATACATCTCATGAAGTCAGCAGCCGGATGATTTAGTGTAGCGTAGATAGCCTGACTAAGCTGAACTGGAACTATAAATGCGGTTCAGTCCCTCTCAAAAACGTAGCTTTCTGTCCACACAAAAGGTGCTTGCAGTTTGAAAGAAAAATCTGAGCTGAGTGAACACAAGTTAAAACAGATTTAAAAAAAATCTGATTGAGGTAGTGTAGTTTACCTGATTCAGCCATTTGTCATGCACGAGTCGGTTCAAGAGGTGCTCTGTCTCGCTCTTCTTCAGCTTTTTGGTGGTCAGGGTGTCGGCGCTGTTCAGAATGTCAGTGGAGGAGGCCTTGCCATTCTCAGAGCCCACGATCAGGTTCATCTGAACAAGAACAACTTGAGTTAGTCACACACTTCCTAGAGGACAAACAGGTTTTGAAGAAGCTCAGAACTCTTGATTACTGCTGACACGTGTCCCATTGCCATAAATGTGTGTTTTGGAACTAAAATGCAAAGTCCTACTCTCTGCGATGCATTTTCTGTATGTTGGTAAATTTGTGCATCTGACTCAAAGTATTTCCTAGCACCAGCTGCCACTCATACCCTTTTCCCACCAAGGCAGTTTGAGTGCTAGTTCGGAGCCGGTGCTTAATTTGGAATCAGTTCTTTGTGTTTCGACAGCAAAAGAACCGGCTCCAGGCCGGAAAACTGGTTCCAGAAGTTGCCTCTAGTGTTGCTGGGAAAGCGGAGATGTATACACACGTAAACAATGACGTGGCTCTCGAGCCCGTGGAAAAGCAAACCGATTCTTAGAAGGTTCGCTAGTTGAACCAACTGCGAACTGGCACTAGCACCAGCCCAGAACCAGCACTTGATTCGCGTTGGTGGAAAAGGGGTATCAGCTTTGTCTGCTGTGCCGTAAAAAGCTCTGAAGGGAAAGGTGTCTAGAAAATGTTGTTTTGCAGGATTCCCTCCTGTGAATTTAACTCACCGTTTTCCTGAACAGCTCCAGCTCATTGTCGGCATAATCGGACGACATCCTGGTGACATCCGTCGCTGCCATGTTTACCTGGACAGGATTCAAGTGAAATGGTGCTTAACAATGCCTGCTGGTGGCTGAACACACTTTCAATGCAACCAACTGTCTTCTGATATTACAGGTTTATAAACCTGTTTATCAATTTGCAACTATTTAAAAATATTTCATACATCTCTCCCCTCCTTAGCCATAGTTACTCAAACTAACACATATATAAAATGTTTCTCTTGTAATTTCATTCAGTGGCCCTGAAGCATGGATTAAGTGAGCAACGATTAACAATGAATGATCACAACATAATATGGTTCTCAAACAGACCACACAGCCAAAATACAGCAGATACTTGGACAAACATGGTGAGCTTAAAAACAACAGACGTTGACATTTGCTTTTAGATCTAATCGTTTTCATTGATCAAATACTGTAGGGAAAATCCAGCAACATCTGTAAGAGCATTATTTGTTGATTAAGTTGAGCCTTTGTGCATGTTTGACGTTGCAGAACATGCAGGCAAACAGAAGCTAGTTGTGCTTCACATCCCCAGATCTGTGAACTGTGACACCACACGGGTTCTTGTCCTGTGACATTACTACGTCGACTCACCACAAAAATGACTGACTTTAAAATTGTCGCTAATTAGGAAAGCAGGCCCGACAACGCAGGAATAAAACCCACTAACCAAGGCGTAGTACTGCTGACCGTTGTCTTCAGACATCCCTTTTCGAATCTGCATGAACAAGGGCTGCAGCTTTGAGTTGATGGTATCAATGAACTCATCCAGTTTGTCAGGGACGTGGTGTGCTGCAAAATAAAAGACAAAGAAAGACCAAGTTTGTTAGTCTCAAGAAGACTCATATTTATACTTCTCCTGCCTCCTCAAATAAGGTGGTGACACAGTTCAATATTGGAGGGACTGTCAAAGTCAACAACCAGTAAACCCAACAACCTGGCAACTTTGGCTCCAGGTGTAAACACATTTCCTGTGCTTTTAAATAAAAAGACTCACTCTTGTGGGTTTCACAACAGCACTGATGGAGTTTCATCGCCCCTTGTTCATCGACGATGCCATTGGCCACCATGGTCTGTAGGAACCGTCGATGGCTGTCTCCCATCTGTCGTGCCATGTCTCTGGACTGACCTACACAGGCAGGACACATATGTTTGCAACTTACAACATATTGGGAAATTGGTTGTTACAGTATAGTTCCGTTAAACCCAACAATCGTGCACATGGAGCCAGAAAACATCGAGGAGTCACCAAAGCAAAAACGGGTTCTACTGTTCTACAGCTTTCAGAGTACCTTTGTCGCTTTGTCTATTCAACTCAGTGATTGTTTTACGGCGCCTCAACTTCTGAATACTTAACAGAGACGCGTTTCTCACGTTAAAATAAGTTGTAAACAACTTAACCAGCTCCCCTCCCGCAATGCGCGCTTCCTGTGTTGTTTTTCCTCTTTCTCCTCCTCTTTTCCGTTTCCCGGTAGCTGGCATGTTTGGTGCATTACCGCCACCTGCTGCTCCGGAGGGAAGACCATGTGCACCATGTGGGGTACTGTAAGTGTAACTTATCCTCCTGAGAACCGAGGAAACTTCTTTTTTTTGACTTTTTTTGTCTCAGCATGAAAAGAATGTTCCCCTCATTGCACCCAAACACATGTGATATCATTGGAAATGCCAGGATTTCCTCTATTTAGCACCCCAGGACTTAGTAGGGTAGCGCAAATTAGTAAAAAAAAAAAAAAAATAGACCAAAAACCAATGTCCACTACAGAGGACATAAATGAATAGGCTGGGTCTCAGGAGGATATTCATAGCAATGTAAACTCAACCTCGACAATTCTCACATAAGTTTGATGATTTGCTGCTATATTCTCAATTTTCCGACCTATTTTGGAAAATAAAAAGGGGAAATTATAGCAAAATACAGAATACAATAATTTAATTTCACTTCATTTAGTAACTTAATGACGAATGTATGGATGCATGAAAATGAGGAGTGGTGGCATCAATTGTGGGGGTCTTGTATGGATAAAGCATTAGCCACAAAACATTTATACAGACATATTATATTAATGTTAATGTCTCTGGGAGAGGTATCAGCAACTTTGCCCAGTCACATCTGTAAGCAGCACAAATACAGTACTCGACTTGCAGACATGCTGTGTCCTGCAAAGTTTAGTACCTTGTTGTTTATTAGGTTAGGGGGGTTGAGTTCAGGCTTAGCAGCTTCTATTGTGTTGGTTTAATTTTCCATACAACAATAAAACCTGCTGAGCATGAATAGTTTTCCAACAGCCCTCTGTGCCTCTGCAGCTCCGGTCTGTATTCACTCTTACACAGCTGTGTGCTGAGTAGATTCAAGTCAATTACATTTTATTTATATATATTATAAAGCCGTGGACAAGGTTTACATGTAAAGGGAATATGTTGGCATCGTGTTTAAGCTGGAAAATGTCTATTAACACCTTTAATTCAAATGTACCTGTGGTTTGACTTGTTGACGTGTGTGAACAAGCAATTTTGGTAAAAGTACACACAAGACAGTAACTGTAAGGCAATGGTAATGATTGCTTTTCCACGTTGAAACAACCACATATTCTAAAAGGTACTGACTGCTTTTGGCATCTGGCAAAACACATGTGACTGAACGGCCTGTTATAAATCCTGATGCTAAAATTAATTACACCCTAATGTGCCCATAAGACAAACTGCTGATGTTACGCACGTTATGATAAATTATACTAAACTCAATTAGTTATTGCTCTAATCTAGACAATGCATCCAGTGTTACAGTACTTGTGTTATCTTTGCCAATGTTTCAACGGTCAGAGTGCTAATAGTGATTGTCAAACAGCGAGAAAAGCAAACAAGATTTATTCAAAATGCTTTATTACTCTAACAAATTAAATAAGAACATATAATAAAAGGTGTCTGAGTCTTTGATTACAATATAACCTATTATTAACATTACTTAAATACAGTATTCAATGTCAGAGTTTTACTGCAGCATTTAACCTAATATTCCTCAACATTATCCCAAATTCTCTGAGGCTCTTCTTTAAATATTCCAAATTCAAATGGTGTCAGAAGATATTGGGATTATCACAATGGAGCTCATTATGATCAGTATGTTCACACATACACAAATAAGATTAAAGTAAAAAGCACAGAATTAAAAAGGTAATAGTGTGATTAAACCATTCATGTTCGTGGTACTCGAGATTTCCCCGTTTACATAATTTGTCTGTTAAACTGGTCAATGTCTATAAGTTTGTGGTAACCTCCAGGAAGCATTTCATTAGCCCCGCCACACAGGGAAAAAAAACAAAAAAAACAAAAAACTGACCAGTAACTTGGTTATGGTGTTAACGTTACGGGAATCACAGTATTACAATGGAAAGTTTAATCAAATTTTAATGTTTGTGCAAACACACTGATACTCAGGCTACGTTTAAAGGGGAAAACCACCAACTTGATGAAGAATCGACAACTGTCCACAATGCAGTTTCAAATTTTAACAGCCCAAGCTAAACGTCTCCCGACAACAGACCTTTGACAACGAGCTCAGATATGGGAAGTACAGACACCGAAGATTTCATAGTAACATTTACTTTCTCACGGCGTGAAAAAGAGTAAGATTGGGAATACTGTCCTAAACAATTCATACTTTCTTCCAAGTGTGTTCACACCACCAGCCACTCTGATCAGGTGCAGGTGTTGCTCTTATTGAGCAACGCGACATAAATTCTGGAAAGAAAACTGTCATCACCATCAAATCAAAACTGGACAAACCGCATGTGCAATAGAAATGAGCCACAATGAGACCGATCCTTAGTAATGTGGTAAGAAAAGCTAAACATGTATCACTCATTCTCCCAGTTTTGGCATCTTGTGGTGACTCAAAAGCTTTGCCATCTTGCTCTCACACAATCCAACTTCAACTGTTTTTTTAAGCCCAGATCTGGGCACAGTGGCCTTCTTTGTTTTAGCCCACCATTGAAATCAGTCTTCCTGTTTCTCCAAAGTGCCCATTGTTGACTTAGTGTGCTTTTCGTCCCCTCAAAAAGGTCTTCCATCATTTCAGTTGGCAGCAGTTGGCTGAGAAAACACCAAACCTGAGAACCAAATGTAAGTGTTAAGAAGCAGAATGAACAGAAGAGACTGACAAATCGTTTTTTCCCCCTGATAAATATGGAGGGAAGTTAAGCTGTAAACAAAAACACAAGAGGTCCTTGTTGTGAAACTGTCAGCTGAGAACCATCAGCTTCCCTTCACAAAGAGACAAATGACTGTCTGGACGTAGCAATCTTGTGTAATCTGCTTATGTGCTCTGTACCTTGTGTCCTAGTGGCTGGTTGGATACTGTCCATGTGTGTTAATGGACTGTTGCAACTTTTCCTCTTTGGCCCTTCTGCTGTGGCACAGCTGTGGAGCAAAACAAAACGTTAACACACCATTCTTCAAATGTTATATACTGCACTTCTGATCACATTCAGGCTAGAAAAAAAAAAAGACAATATATCACGATTATCTTAACACAAATTCTGCACTTCTGGCTTCTCACCGTTCTCTTCTCCATGAAGCTGTTCAGGAATTCGTCGATGTCTGTGCGTCCCTCCAGGAAGTTTTCAGCTGTCTCCTCCGACTCTTCCTCAGCCTGGTGGGCTGCAACTTTTAACCGAGCCTGTAGAGTGCTAAGACTGCAGTTCTAGTGGGGGATAAGAGGCACAAAAGTAAAAAACAAGAGACACAAACATTTTTAGTGGAGGGGAGCATAATGCCATCTAACAACAATAACAGATCCTCAAAACACAAGTACAACTAGATTTGTTTGAGCTCCTACAATTAAAGGAACAACCCAAATGTTCAGTTTCAAGTAATAAAAATGAGCGGTAGAAAATGAAACTGAAATCCAGGCCATAAAAACAGGTCACGTTGCTTAGCTTTAATAAAAAAATAAAATAAACTCAACCTATTATCAAACGATAGTGTGACAAGTGTAGCATCTTACCTCACTGAGTTCATGCTGTCTCTGCATCCTTGTCTCAAAGGCCAACTTCATCTGTGTCAGCTGTTCGTACTGTCAACAGACAAAAACACAGATCAAAAGCTGCTAGACAATAGCGCGCGTGTGTGTTTGAGAGAGAACGAGAGGCCAATGCATGGAATGTAATATCTGACCTTGTAGAGCATTTCCTGTCTTTTTCCTTCCAGCTGTGGCTCCATCTGAAGGTTTTTCTCTGCAAATGACACGAGATGCACAAATCTTTGTTAAGCTCGACTAAATTTAAACATCTCTTTCATGATTGATCATCTAGACCTTCAGGCCTGGGGCAGACGAGGAACTTACTAGCCATGTCCACTATATTGGTGACCAGCTCTTCTTTATCATTGGTGACCTGTTTGAGTTGTGGCAAACTCACAAAGAACTCCAGTAACACGTCCTCGTTTTCAGACATGTCCGACAACTGGTTCAGGCTAGGGGACAGCAGCAGGTGAACAGAGAACAAACGATTTCCCTTACCTCAAACACATTATGACCTGCTTGAACAATGTCTCCATAGTAAAATATAAAATACATTATAAGTTGAGAATATTTTGGGATACTTTACGTCAAGTCACAGAGTTCAGAAAAAGACTCCGGAATCTCAGGCATCCTGTACATGTGTCCGTTCAGTCCCACCTGAAACAGACAGTGTTAATATAACTCATACTTTGCTGGGTTGTCAGTGTCCGTGTTTGAGACATAGTTGCTGGAGAGTTCCTCTGTGTTAATGCACGTCAAGCTGTTTACAAGGCAACACTTTATGAACATATACACTTTACTTTTTAAAAACGTACAGCTCACAGCATGGATCTCTGTGTATTTGTTAAGAACGAGTGTTGTTAATATAAATCAGTGTACCTGTGAGTCTCCAGTAGGAACAGGCAGTGGCAGGTCAGATATCAGGCCGTATGGGGCTGGAGCTCGAGGGTGACCATGGGCACAATCGACCCCAGGGTGAGGCATGGGAGCTGGAGACTGAGCTGGGACTGGACCAGCAGGTGCATTGTGACTGGGGCCCACATGGCGAGGACCATAGTGGAAAGCCTGAGTCGGGTAAGAAGCGATGCCCGATGACTTGTACATACTGCTGTAGTAAATGCGGGAAGGGAATAAGATTATTTGATTAAACCATGACAAATATATCAAATGCATTTGAAGGATAAAATGAAAAAAATATGTTTTACAAGCTGGGACTTACTTATTAGTTTTATTTACCACAATTATTTTATTTATCAGCTTCATTGTAGGGAAAAGAGGAAACCACTAGAAAGAACTATTATGTTGTACCTATTCGGGCAAAGGCACCAAGGCCTTAGCCATGTTTAAAGAAGTAAAGTTTTATAAAAATTGTTTGGAAATGAAGAAAAAAAAAACATGACAGTTACATAGTATTGCCCCAAATATCCAATATAATGATCAACTGCTTTTTAGGGCTACTTTCGTACTACAGTAATGATGGCAAAGATATCTAGATAAGTCCCAGGTTGCAGAAAACCTGAACTTTATGTTGTAATGAGAAGATACTGAGAAACAAGCGTCTATGAATGTAAGAGGACACTCACTATGGAAATCCGGCAGGGCCAGTGGCCATCAAGGCAGGAGGACTCTTCCAGAACTCGTCCAGCAGACTCTGAATGACCTTACCCAGATCTGAGTGCATCCCAAACTACAAAATACACAACAAGACTAAAACTTCAAGGAAAGTGAGATTAACGTGACTTAAACTAAAGCATTAAGAAGTAACAATAAATGAAAGTGAAAGAAAAAGGCAAGAACCATGAAAAAAGAAAGAAAAAAACAAGCTGCTACAGTTGACCAACACTACATTTGCATGCATACAAGAAACAAGGCTACTGGGAGAAATCAGGGCATTTACTTGATTACATGTAGCAGGTCAGTAATCAGATTTCACCCCCCATCTCTATTTTGAACCACTGGCGCATTTTATGAATAAGTTTCCATGCACGCTAATATCTCTGCCTTTTTTAGTATGCCGCCAATGTGTTTGTGCATGTGAACAACATATCCTTGTTTCAGAAACCTGCACAAACCCACATCCTGGTTTTGGTACAGAAATGAGAGATAGTGGCTGAGATGTCGAGCTGTCAAACAAATCCTTGACAGATGAAGGTGATCAGAAACCCGCATGATGATGGAATCAGGAATACAAAAGATGACAAAAACAAACTGTTCCATGTTCCAATACTGTAATCCCTGCTCGATTACAGTATTTGGACTGAGGACACAGTAAGAGGCTCTGCACCAAGAGAGCACCAAGTTTTTCTTATTACTCACATGTGCCTGAATTACTGATTGGCTGTGGAAACCACCTTACTTTGACTTACTCATTTCACTTTCAGTCAGATATTAGATTCGGTCATTTTGAGAAACGATCTTTCCTTTCAGCCTATTAACAAGTAATGACACCATGAACTACTGTTATTGTTATCAACAGGGTTCATTGCACAGCAAGAAAGAGCATGTCACTGAGTGTCAGCAGTCAACCTCTACCGCTGTTTTAATTGCGACACATAATCATAGTCAAAAAAGACTGTTTGAGAGTGCACATTAGCATACAACACTGCCATGTGCCCAGCTAACAAACAGGCCGATGGAGGCTTTCTTGAATTTGGAAAAATACAACCCCTTGATCTCCTTGAAGCTCTTCAACATTCCTGGAAGCCCCTCAAGAAACCAAGTTTCGGAACCACTAGCCTAATCAAATCAATCAAACCCTAACGCCTAGACAACTACTTACATTAGTGATGAGGGGGCTAGTGATCATGGTACCATTATTGCTGTCGACTAAATGATGACCAACAGGCGGGTAGACACTAACCACCGGCTTCTCCTGGGGGAACTGAGGAGGCAGCAGACTAGAGGAAAGAAAAAAAACAAAAAAAAAGCATGACAAGTTCAGCCTCAGGGATCCTTATAACAGGAAATATAACATAAGATATAACATGTGATTTATATTAATATTAAAAAAAAAAAATAATGGTAGTGTAAAATGTATTTGTCCCTATATACACCACCCCTATTATCTCTTAGGCTTCACAAGTGATAGAATTGGAAGCCTTAGCATCACTGGAGGGAATGTTCACTAACTGCTTTCATGAGCAAACAGAATCATGCTGTGGGCACAAGCCAATGACACATGTAGTTTAAATTGCTAAGTGCCTTTTCTTGCTTTTCTTGTCTTTCTTCTCTGACTGTCTTGTGAAACTATAATAAAATAAATCTAGATGCTAGTGTACTGCTAGTAGTTCTTTGGATTTAGTTACATCAATGGAAGACTGGGGTCGCCTACTCTTCTGACACTCAGCAGCTATTTCAATTTGTGAGTTGTTAATACAACACATTTAAATCCTTGTGTACTTATGGACATTAGTTGTGATTAATGCACATCTATATGTTTGTTTGGAAACAGAAAAAAATATAAATAAAAATGGACAAAACACTTCATTGACTACAATAAAGGTTCCACCTCATGTGAAATTACAATTCCATGTTTTTGTAATTTCAACTATATAAGTGTAACCATAGTTCATGTTAGTTATAAAAATGAACAAACTCATTGACAAGTGTGTCATTTGATCAGTTAGTTTTCCAACCAAAGTCAGAATTCCAACCACGTCAGTGTGCAGCATCCCACCTCCTGCTTTGGATACGCTGACGCTCTGACTGTATGTGTAAAGATGCACTCACATGTTAACGCTGATGGTGGAGTTGTTGACTGTGAATGGTATTCTGTATTCCACATCCTTCTGGATCTCTGCGAGGCTGTTGGGAAACAGTAACACAGGGATGTCATGATCTGTAATCTTGCACCTGTAGTCATGATCAGCACATTAAGAAAACAATATTTCTATCAGTGTTTATGAAAATTGTGTTAGTTTGACAAGAGAGAGATATTTTCATAAAGACAGGCCTTTAACCCCCATCCTCACCCAAGAACCATTCTTCTTAGAAAAACAACATAAAGTGTAACAATACATGCATTGTAATTTTTTGGGGGTAAGGGATTGAGCAGATATAGTGTTATGAAACAGAACAGCTTTCCAGGCACGAGTAAAGGCAATATGTTCATGGTGATTTGGCAAGTGATGGCTGAGAAACAGGAGTCAGCAATGCAGTATACACGCTACAAAATGTGAGTTTAATTGCTGTTTTGATGAGGATGTGTCAGTGTTATTGGACACACTATTTGTATCTGAACTTATTTTCTTTCCAACTTTAAAATCATGCTGAAATTGATATCAATACTTGATAACTGGTAACTTCCATGTTCACTGTGCCCAATGCTGATGCCAGTGTTGGTCTCATTGCATTACCACTGAGTGCTCATGTTCCACCAGTGACATTCACCTTCTAACACCGTATACACACTGTAATGCTATATACTATGTACTGCCAAACTGTACCTAACATGATGAGCTAAACAATGAATATTTCCCCCCTACAAAATTCTAACATGGCCTGCTGAGAGCTGCATGTCAAGAAGCCATGGCCCACTCCTGTACACAATCTTTAAAGACCATTCATTATTTGATTTTATACGTATTCCCCAATTGCCATGACATAAACACTACTTACCACAACACATTGCCTTTGTTGCCTGTGCAGTACCATGAAAGTAAACAGAGACTAATACTTTAATCGCCACATCTAGTTAGCTAGCACCTCCTAAAACGACGTGCGTGTCACCGCCGTGACAGGTCGGCGTTGTAAACTCTATTCGCGGGACACAACAGGCCAGTACGAACTCCTGTCACCGTCCCTAAAAATAGACACCGTGACCGCGTCAGTTGATTAGCCAGCCAGCTAACACGGAGCCCTGGCGACTCGCATCATGCTAGTTAGCTACGAGGAAGGGTTAGCAAACATTAGCACGTCAAAGCAGTGGCTGTGGGCTCAAATACAACCGTGTGGCTTGTTGACATGTTTACAGAATCACGCAAAGACAAATGTGTGCGAAAAACTAGGCTACAAACTATTTGTTAGCCTAACGTACTTCTTCTGACTTAACTGCGAGCCAGCTGGCTAAGCTATGCTACGTAAACGTCACCTGTGTGTGTGTGTGTGTGTGTGTGTGTGCGCGCTCAGTCAACACGTCCTAGTAACTACTAGGAAATACTAACCATATTCTGACTTTTTTTTTAAATAAAACGTTAATGTTAACAAGCTAACCGGCAGCACGGAGGTGTGGTATCAGGTGGCCGGTGGTCGCTCGCGTTTACCTGGGATGAGCGGCTTTGAGTGACTCGACCTGCCGCTGTCTTTGTTGCTGAAGGCTGTTGAGAGGAGCGAGAGGTCCGGAGCCTTTGGACAGGGGGAAAAGCCAGTTCATCCTCTCCTGGCGAAACCGCGGACTGAACTCGGCGACAGAATCTAAAGGCCGACGCAGCGCACGGTGTGGAGATTTGCGGCGCTAACCCCCGTTAGCGGCTCGGCTTGTTGTCCACACGAGGTTTACTTTGTAGTTACGTTACAAAGTCAGCTGGCATGTCCTTATGTGTCGTATAAAATGTCAACTCCGCTTTTATCTCCAAGACTTTGCAGCATTGTCATTAATGTAACGGAGACGAGATAATTACAGCTAAAGGAAGAAAACAACCTTCCGAGTAAGCAGCTCCAGAAGCTTCAGCAACGTACTGTACGTATGACGTCACGCAGCAAGTCGACGTAAAGGCGCAACTTCCTGTTTTTATATTGTTTTCATGATAAAAAAAAAAAATAGAAGCGATTTCTTTAATAGAGCTCAAATTTAAAATACATTGCATGTGGTCGATTCAAAACACAAAGAGCACATGTTTCCATCTAAACCCCACCTGTCTGGACCCCGAACAGACAACGAACGCTGCATTGTTCTGCATCATTTTCTAAATTACCTGTATTTTGTATTGTATGCATTGTTGTTTAAAAATGTTTTTCCCATTAGGAGAACTCTGATGATATAGTCCAGCTTTTTCAGCAAAAGCTAAATTCATGTATGACCTATTCATGCCTACACATTCCTGGGGGGGGGGGGTCCTCGTCAGTCACGTGTAAACACTTGTGTGAATGTAACGTGGATGTGTAGGAAGGGATCTAGATGTCAGAAACTCCATCTTTAACATTTAGCCTTGTGCTGCTACACAATTCTATGAATAGCAATTTCATAACTTGTAGGACTACTACACTATTGTAGTATTGATGCAAATAATTTTTAAATATTTAGTAATAGTGCAAATTCTTTGCTATTAAGTTTCATTTTAATGTTGTTAATCTTGCGTGATGTTTTCAAAACACAAAAGACATTCCAGACTAAGAAATATTACTATTCATCCTTTTTATTGGTAAAACCCTTTCAATTAAGCACCACCCTCTGAGTACACAAATTATCAATACTTGGAAACAAAGAAGTTTAGATTAAATACGACATTTCCACTTCAGACACTATTTCAGATTAGAACAGACCATGTAACCTTTAGACAAAACTTTCACCTACCACTCCGATCCTATTCTTCTCTTCAATACTCCAACAAGAAACAAAGAACAGAAAACATAAAGTAAATTATTATTCTCTGTCCACTTCATGCTCAGAAGGGAATATCATGTCTTACACTTCTTACAACTTCTATAAAACCACCGTTCACTTGCTTTTTCACAGACTTAAGTAAGTACCACTCTGATCATATTCCCTTCCTCAATACTCCATAAAGCAGCAAAGAACGGTCATCAATGACAGAAAGCATATGAACTGAATCATTACTTTCCATCCACTTCATGCTCAGAAGGGAATATCACGACTCATCATCGTGGTTAGCGAGACCAAACACTTTAGAAACACATTTCTCAAGTTAAAAACTACAGAAATGATCCCTGAAAGTATAGTCTTAGTTTGACAGCAGGTGGAAACAGCATTTCATTCTCAGGACAATCACTGTCACTCAGGGTTCCTGTCTGCCGTCAACAAGCTCCTCCTGTTGCAGCGTCACAGCAAAGCACAGCCAACCACTGCATGACCCTGACAGCACAGCTGTGATACAGAGAGCACATGGACAGGAGAGAAAGGTAGTGAGATACAGAAATCACTTGTATGAAAGTTAGAAAAGAAAATTGATATTATTCACAGATTACAGGTTGTGTTTAAGTGCCAAAATACACTCAAAGAGCGATCATCAGTGACAGAACACAGGAACTGAATCATGATTCACTGTCTGCTTCAAAGTCAACTTTAATGTCAGTTTGTTTATGTACAGTACATAAAGAGACATCAAAATATTGTTTCTCACAGTCCCACAGTGTATTAAAATTATATACATTTGAGAAGACAAGACACCAGGTGCCAGACAAGTATGGAACCTCTGATCAGTGCAAAGTGACCACAGTGCAAGACATATACATTTAGTGCACTCCACAGTAGCCTATAGTATAAAATAGAGCAGCAGAATTTGAAAAGGAGAGACTCTAAAAGTGTCTGGACCTGGTTGCAGGTGTATGTGATGGAAAGGTTACATGTATTTTAGTACATTGGGGTCAGAAAGGAGAAAAGGGCTTTGTTTTCTGTGCAGGTGTGTTGTTCTGTGCATCAAAGCATGCAAAGAAGTTGTTGAGGTTGTTGTGTGACTGTCACAGATCTGTGGTGAGGATTTGTAGCCTGTGATTGTCTTTACACCCTGCCACAGGCTTCACAACTCATCATGATGGTTGTAAATACCTCAAGTAATTTTAGCAGGGCTGCAATTATGTTTTAAATATGCCTAAATAAAAATAATTATATTATTAAATATTTTCCACAGAAAAGCTGTCCATTATTTTTAAAATGAATGGTTCAGTATATATGATTCGGACATTTTGGCAGGGCAACAATTATAATGTATGGGTTTGGTTTTTCTCACGTGACAGCTACACAGGCTCAGGATTGGACAGAAATGGGTAGTTCTTCAAATCGAATACCAATAACCAATAATGTCTAAACTACCTTTCTCCAAAATCCTGGAGAAAGTAGTTCGTAAGCAACTCCTATATGCCCTGGACAACAATGATATCTTTGATACATTTCAATCTGGCTTTCGTTCAAAGCACAGTACAGAAACTACTCTTTTCAGGGTATCAAATGACATTTTAAAGTGTGTGGAAGCACCTACTCTCTGGAACTGTCTCCTATTGGTAAAAAAATTAGCTTATAGTTAGCTTATATATAGTATATATACTGCTAGAGGGGCAACAAACAAAACAAAACAGGAATGGTTTTACAGGTGGAGCCCACTGACATTTTTCCCCTCCTCATCTTTTCTGACTGTTTTCACTAGTTTTGCATTACTGGTAGCATGAGGCGACACCTGGACCCTATAGAGGCTGCACAGGCAGTCCAACTCCTCCAGGATGGCACATCAATACGTGCCATTGCCAGAAGGTTTGCTGTGTCTCCCCAGCACAGTCTCAAGAGCATGGATGAGTTTCCAGGAGACA
>JAVQJV010102180.1:0-22950 GCA_036024995.1 Gadopsis bispinosus
CCCCCCCCCCCCCCCCCCCCCCCCCCCCCCCCCCCCCCCCCCCCCCCCCCCCCCCCCCCCCCCCCCCCCCCCCCCCCCAGACCCCCAGAGGACTGATAAAGATGCGGCAGGCAGCAGGACAGCACGTCTATCAGGGCAGCAGGTCTCCATGTTTGCATATTAATTCATGAGTCTGGCGGCTGTTTTCTCACAGTATTCCAACTTCTCGTATCAGATGAATTAGTAAAGCCAAACCCAAGTTAATCGCCCAGCACATTCACTTGGTTAAATAGGAATTTAAATAGGAAAGTAAAGGTTGTGGTAATGTGACGTAATCATCATAATCAACTTGCTGCAAGGCCTTTTTGTTTGTTTGTTTGTGCTCTGCTTTTTTTCCACGCGAATTCAGATTTCGGAAGCATCAAAAGTCTGTCGCCAACAAAGTAAAGGCAACATGATTAGATTGTTTACACCAACACTTGTGTCGTTGTTGCCCAGCAGAGCTGCTGACTGCGTCAGCTGTAATGACGGATTCTGCAGCATGAAGAAGTTGTCACACCGGCCCTGATCCACTATCGGCTCTACACCCACCCCATGATTTAACATGCATTCCAGACTTAAGCTACATCGCTGCATTCTCAGTCTCTCTCTCTCTCTCTCTCTCCGGTGGAAACACCGCGGACGGTTCTGGTTCTTTGGGACGGGAGGCGTCCCAGGCGACCCTGCTCGTCAACCGACTTGCGTAACGGACCTCAACTGTTTTACAGTTATTGCGGTTTTCGTGGTGAACATAAACGAAAAGCAGACTGCTGGATGAGTGGAACGCGTCGTGGGGAAACGCTGCGAGACTTAAAAGACGGCCAATCAGCTCACAGTGACGCGTCAGAGGGCTGGATTTTTAGACAATATATTTCATGTGGTCTAGGCCTGACAAAGGGGATAACTGAAGTAAGGTTTGCAGATAAAGGCTCGATTCAAAACCCCGTGCTCCCTTGCACACGCACACAGTGATGAGGGGATGTCTGTAACCTCAAACTGGTACACTACTTCCACTTGCAGAAAGACAGGATTTATTATGCTCTTGCAATAGGACTTCTTCCCCTTAGCCGACATATTGTCCAATGCATGTATTTTGCTGTAATTTGAGGGCAGCCTATTTAATCCTGTTCTGGAAAAGGCCGAACATGACTCTAGTATAATACCAATCAGTTTCGAATGGTCACAGCTAATATCGTGGCCCGTATTATTACTTCCTAGGAATAACACTGCACAAAGTGAAGTATGGACATGGAGAAAACGCGGGTGTAACGTGACTGCAGCTAATGACGAGAGTGACATTTCTGGACCCCACTCGTGGCCTGTGAGCACAAGAAGCAGACTATCTGTAAGTGTATTCCTGTAGCGAGGAACACACCCTCTATCGCATCTTTCTCATTCTAAAAGAAAAAAGGTAAACACTGTAACCATATGTCTGATTATTATCTTATTCCGTGACAGTGCCCTTGTAGTCACCAGTTCACTGCTGTGTGTCCTGGTGAGTTACAGTAAACTTATCTTTAGTAATCGCCAGTCAAAGTAATGCTTGTCATGAGGTTACCAGTTGGATAAACACCGACAGCCAATGGCGACGCTCAGAGGGCACAAAAATGGATGCAAAATATTGAAGCAACTGGAGAAAATGTCGAATTTATTTCTTTTTTGCGCTACATGTGTGATAAAAACACGTATTCTTCCTCTGCAGAATGAATTGGGAAAAGCAGGCTACAGTGCTGCGTTTTCATCTAATATGTTAAATGGAGTCCCTGCAGTTTAAAGCTCTTATAATCTGTTTAAATTAGCAACAACAAATGTATATGAAATGCCTCCGCCCTGCAGCGAGACGGTCAGTTTTGCATCAGATAATGGAAATGTGCCCACTCAGGGGCCTAAAGTGTGCTGTGTTACTCAGAAACCGTCATCGCAACCTATTTAAATGTATTGTGCTTTTATAATACCTTTTGTATTTACTGTATTGGCTATACCAACTAGAAAGAATATATATGCCATTTCCTTCCGAAGGCCCAGTGTAGCACCACCTCTGTGCTCACTACTACTCCGCGTTGACGTCAGTGTTTGAACAAATAAAAACGTTGCGACAGTGGTTAAATAAGGGGAAGATATAAAGCCCAACACAAGACACACCGTCGCTGCTGTGTTTGGTAGCTGCAGAACAACCGCCTTAAGGGCAGCTGGCATAAAATATTCGTCTGTCATCAGTATTCATTACCTCACTATACATTACAGGGCACTACACGGCCAACAAACAGCCATTTAAAATATTAAATCAGCTGGATAACGTTTAGAGGAGGATGTGGCCTTAAGATGAAATTTAGAGGAATGCATTTCTGAAAGCTGACTGTAATTATTTGTTGTTTTCGTCTGTTAATGATGACGGACTGAGGCGTTTGTGTGTCGAAGAAGTTGGCTGCTCTCTTGTGCAAATATCAGCTATCAACATTGCCGAGGTGTGAAACTATAACGGGATTTTTGATGCATAAAAAACAAAGGGGATTAAAGAAATCTTTGACTTTTAACTTTGCAACTGTTCAAGAAGCTTGTCAGTTTTTAATAAGGTGATAGGCCGGGAAGCTGCATTATTGCTTTAAAATCGACCCCCATACAAACGAATACTGTCTCTGGACTTAAAACCTCCAGTTGTATAAAGGTGTTTTTAAAGATAAAGTATTTTTTTACCTCTGAAAAACATGTTTCATTATTTCCCACGTAAACCAGTGAGTCCATGAGTGCATGCTGTACGGTGTCTGCTCCATGTGCTGCCTTCCTGTTCCAGCTGCAACTGAGACTAAAAGAACAACATCGCCCTCTAGCGCTCTCATTACTTCTCCAATGGAGCCCATCAGAGGTAAACACTTTGTATTTAGCTTCCTTTTGATTGGAGCAGTGCCGTTAAAAAAAAGGTATTCGTTTATTTTGCACAAATTTAAGAACAATTACTTTGTGCTAATTCACTGGGAGACTGTTTAGCCCCCTCTGACGGAGCGCGGGGTAAAGTCAGGACACATGGTTTCAGTTCACTATGAGATCAATGCATCAGACGGCGAGACCGCATCGGACACCATCCAAAGTGAAGGTTTGTTTCCCATCGGTGCAAAGTGCAGTTGATGAATAAACGTGACCATTAAGGTGGTTGGGGGGTGGGGGGTGATTTCCTCTAAAACAATTGATGGTGCAGACACCCTGTGGAAAAGTGTCTACGTTCTGTTTGTCAGCAACAGACGCAAACGCCCAAGAAAAAAGGGGGTTTCAAAGGAGAGTGTAATTACTGGCCAGGCCCATAAACTCATTTAGGCCAGACGTCTAGCCATTTCTATAGCTTTATTGGACCGCGTTTCTTCCTGCTTTAAAGTAATTATTCGTACAAGTTGGACAATAAATTGGAAATCCGCCGCAGCACCTCTCCCGCTCGTAAACACTTTATTACTGGTTCGTCTATGTTTTAAATCCACTGTTGTTGTTGTTGGGGGGGAAGGTGGAAATCTAACATACAACATGTAACCTCGCGAAGTATTAAAGATCGATTTAAATCTCTGCACATTCCAACTGCTGGCAGACAATTCAGTCAAACGCTGACTGTGTATTTCTCGCGTGGCTCTGGAGGGACAGTGTCACAGTAAACAAGGCCTCGGGTCACAGTTTTTGGTTGAGAAAAATGTCTTAAAATGTACAACTCACTAATATGCCAGAAACACGCAGCGAACAGCTGGTAAATGTTAAGAAAACAAAGGAAAGGTGTTGATGTTTAAGCTAAAATGGATAATTTGCTTTTCCCCAAAATACGCACGCCTATTTTCCACTTTCACACGCAAGAGTCTCAGTGAAAATGTATCCACGCACGGTTGACTGATGCAGCGTGCGTGTGTGCGCGTGTGTGTGTACTGACAGACAGCAGTCAAAGAAGTTTAGCGGTGAAAATGTTTTATATACAACTCCAAACAGCTATAAAAGCAATACACTTAGGCACGTTTCTACTGTGTGTGTGTGTGTGTGTGTGTGTGTGTTGCAGTGGGTGCATAACAAAACTGAGAAACTGCTTAAACACTGTGCGTTCGTGTAAAAGTGTACAACAGAACATGTCAGATGGCTCGCAAACAGCATTTTGGCGGATCTCTGGTCTGTATCGCAGAAATTACACAAATTCCTGCGTGTGATTTTGTGAGGCCGACACGCAGTATTATGCCACCTGGAGGGGTCTGAAAAAATAAAATAGAATGGCTGCCGAAGCTCCTGCCACAGTGAAATGTAATTGTTCAGATGGCCTCCTTGGCACAAACCGCTGTGCTGCAGCGGTGATCTCAAAGCTGCTCCTTGCTGCTGCTCCTCTCCCTGTTCATCTTCTTCATTTTCATCCTCCGGTTCTGGAACCAGATCTTCACTTGTCTCTCGGTTAAACTGAGAATGCGGGCGACTTCATAGCGTCGGTCTCTTGTCAAATACATGTTGTAGAGGAACTCCTTCTCCAGCTCCAAAGTCTGATATTTTGTATACGGGCATCGCTTCTTCCTCGTTGAGCGTGCGTGGATCCAGTTTGCTGCAGGGTTGTCTGTGGGGGGGGGGGGGGGGACCCACAAAGAAACACACACATGAAGCATAGATACATTAGAGGAGGGTGTTTTTGGTTTTAAGTTGCAGTAAATGCAGCCTAAATTGCTGTTCGGGGACCTGTTCGAAAACGACAATGTGTGTGGTTGCAGGGACTAAAGGACAATTACAAAAGGTTTAATGAGAAAATGCGCAGACAGGACTATTTAGATGACACGTTTTCCTGTTTATAATGATAATCCCCGGGCTTCTATCTAACCCTTAATGTCTCAGGTAAAGTCCCTTCGACACGGAGCAACGTGCATCTATTTTGGGAATCCTGCAACATGAAGAACTTCAGGATCCCCTGTAATAACCTTTTGCAGGGCGGGTTTTTTTCCCCCCTGCGCGAGCCGCGGCGTAGTAGCCTGCGAGACACTTTTATAGGTTATTAAAAGCTCCAGTTTTACACAGCCAGCTCGCGCAGCTCTTCGGGCTGTAAATCAGGGATATTCCGTTTACTTACTTGGGTCAAGTTGTTGCCGTTTCTCCTCTTTCGGCTCGCTGTGGCTCGAAAGCTCACTTCCACTGTGCTCTTTGCTCGCCGTCTCGCACTCCGAGGCTCCGCACGCGAACTCGCCGGCGTGCGGCCGAACCTCCGCCTCCTCCGGCGCGTCGCACTCCGCGGCTTTCGGTGGCAACACCTCCGGCTTCGTCCCGTACGGCCGACTGCTGGGGTGAAATCCGGCAAACGAAACGTGGTTGGAGACGGGGTCCATCCAGGAGCGGACGCCCACATATCGGCCGTCCGAGGCGGGGAGGTGGGACTGGTGGTGGTGGTGGTGGTGGTGGTGCACGTACGGGTGATAGATCCCCTGCGGGTGGACCGAGGACCAAGAGGGCGAGAAAACGGCGGACCTCGGCGCAAAGTTGCAAGAGGAGAAGTCCGCGCTGTCCCCGGCACCTGACGGCCTCGGGGTCACCATGTGTGGAGGCTGAATAAAGCGAGCACCGTACACATCCTCCGGCTCCTGCCCCATCACAGCGTCCACGCAGCAGTTACCGAGAGCGCCGCCGCTGGAAGACATTTTTGATCCTTCCCCGCTCATATAATAAGGGTCGCACTGTTACGGGAAGCTTCCCTCTATGAACAATCATAGTATTTTTTGCTGGCCTGCATCTACAGGGATTGGTTACACGGATCACGTGGTCATATTTACCAATACAGCGAGTAAATCAATCCTGCCCTTGCGCTAGTTTTTTTTTTTTTTTTTTTTTTTTTTGCTCCTATATCAATTTCGTCTGGTTTAATTTAGCTTTTCATTTCGCCAATAATAAAAAGCCCCATCAGATGTGACTGGAGGGAGAAAACTAAACGTTGAAATGAATGCAAAGGAGGGTTGGTTTGTTTTCCCCACCTCCTGCTTCTCATGTGCTGCAGCAATACAAGCAGTTTCAAACATTAGGAAACACACAGTCCACCGACACGGATTGGCCGCATCTTAGAGTTTGACAGAACTCTTCTAATACCGTCCTGATAGCCTCGATGCTAGTAAAATGGTTTATAGACTTACGGAGTCCTCGTAAAGTAGATGTAACAACATGCAGTAAAATAACAGACGCCATTTCCGTCCACAAAGCGCTGGATCCATTGTTAATATTCGTCGAGGAAACATTTTCCGTGATTGGTTTAATTTTTAAAGCTGAGCCGGAAATGGCAGTTGTGAAATTATTGTATTCACTGAGCGGAGGGCAATAATGTCTGTATGCATCAATAAATGTTTTATAGGGTGCGTGTGAATATACATGCCGTCAATAAAAAAGTCTCGTCTGAAAGGTGCAGTTTCAACACACACACACACTTAGAGTAGAACTGAGCTTTCAACGTTTGGTTTTGCCCGTTTTGAAGCGGTTTGTTGACCTTTGGTCCGGATATTTTTTAAATTAAACATTTCCATGGAAATTGGTCAAGATTCGGGTGGAATCGCTGCGGACTGGGTCAGACTGACAGATGATCATGAAACATGAAGTTATATAAAGAATTGTAACGTGGCTTGCTGAGGCCTCCGTCGCTCGGAAGGAAGGAAGAGCCGAGGATTATACCCCCCCATCCCATATGATAGACTATTAGTGTAGTCAAACAGGCCTGAAAATACAGGCGACACCATGTTTATTGGATTACACGACCGCCGCCTCTTCGCTGCACTTTTTTGTAAAAACAATAAATAAGTTAATGGCCGGAACATGATTCTATTTCTGGGTATTTTGGTTACGTGGTTTTGCGTTTGATTTCACAACAACAACAGTGAAGACTTCAGTTCGTCTTCAAGGGAGATGGACCCTCTTTAAAAGCACGTAAAAGGCTACGTATTGTACCCCAACAACCATAAACCACATGTGTTAAAACTGCTGGAAGCTCACAAAATGTTTTTAGTGTTTTAAGATTCGTCAGATGAAGATGGAGCATAATTGCAAACATTTAGTGAAATTAGAAGCACGTGTTAAGAGAATTCTTTTCGACAACCCTTTATTTTCTTGCAGTAAAATGCAATAGGCTCGTTTAGAAAAGCTCTTTCTTGCTTTATTCCTCCTCGTTTTAAGCACAATAAGTGCCTGCGTCCATGCACATGCCGCACATTTCCACAGCGATTACAGCAAATGCTGATAACGGCTCGCAAAGACTTGGATAGCAAGAAACAAAGACAAATGAAGATTATTTGACAATTTATTGCAAGATACATGCCACAAACATGCAATAAACTCACAGATTAACGTTGTTTTCGGCCACTTTTTTTTCCCTTTCTCTTTTTTTTTTTAAAGGCCCACAGACACATGTCACTACTGAGCGAATGTCTTGCGCTTTGCCGTAAAACAAATGTTGCACTACACCACGACAATTAAAAATGTGCTTTCATGACTGAAACAGAGTAACTCCTTCCGAACAGCTCGCCGTCGCGACGCAACAGAACATCCATGTCTGCTGGCGGAGGGAAGAAGATCTACTCCAATAATTTAAGACCAAAGAGGTTTTACCCTGTGAGAAAATAAAACGGGGACATGACGCCACGAGAAGTACTAAAATCGGCATATATAGTCAGTTTCGTTGAAATTGAAGATTAACGTCCAATGCCACTGAAGCATCAAACTGAATATGAGGGTGGGGGGGGCAGCTAATCACAGATAACATGCAAAGTCTCACGAAAAGGTGAGATTTGAGGTCAGTTCACGGATGCGGTTTTCCCTGCTCAGTTTCTTCAGTTTCATCCGGCGGTTCTGAAACCAGATCTTGACCTGCCTATCGGTCAGGTTGACGCTCCTGCTGATCTCTAGGCGGCGCTCTCGGGTCAGATACATATTGAACAGAAACTCCTTCTCCAACTCCAAGGTCTGGTGCTTCGTGTAGGGACATCTTTTCTTTCTCCCACTCTTCGCGGTCAACCAATTGCTCGTCGGCGTGTCGCTCTTGCAGTCTGCAAACATTCAAGTCAAGAGACACGTCAGGAAGTGCTTCAGCCCGAGCCAGGTCTCACCTGCTGCTTTGGATTCTACCTCTGGGAAATAAATGCTTTCCCAGAATAATTAAATGCAGGGGGTGTTATTAGTCACGTACATGCCACCACTAATAAAATATAAATTAAATGAACCCCCAGCTGATCAAAGCGCGCACCAGGAACACATCTGTATACAGCTTGAGACACGTTATCAAAAAAAGACAATCTATTAATTTCACAAGAGCTTAAAATGCATTAACATCCCTTGGTTAAATTGTTGCAATTATAAACTTTAAATGTTTTAATTGAATCCAATGATTTTGTGATGTTAAAGATGCACAATCAGCTGAGCTACTGAAGTGATTCAATTTTGCATTTATGCAACGCATATGGCAATCTCAGTAGCAGTTTGTTAAATTCTTAGTTTCTAAAATACCGTGCAACATGCCCAAATTTAAAGCAGCAGACTGAAATTATATATTTTTTTTAAAATGCATATTTGAATTCAAACATGAGGACATAGGGAAGCAAGGTCTGCATGCTGCATGGTAAAACCATTCTCTGTTGCTTACTACTGCAACCTGAGGAAGACTCTCATTAAACATTACGACTTTAGGGTTGTTTGTGTTTTATACTTGGTTTTATGGTGCTGGAGCCTTCTCAGCACTGCAGCGCACCAAGATGAAAGCGATCATAGCCAACCCACCTTTCCCTTCTTTCTGCAGCAGCTCAGGGCTGGATACAGAGGCTTCCAGGGAGCAGTTCTTCTCCCCCGTGCTGGACTTGGGATCCGGGCTTTCTGCGGGTACCGGTGTCCTTGAGGTCTCGGGGTTTTGCGGGACGTCCTCGCTTTTCTTTTCCACCTCTGCGAAATTTGAAGACGCCGAGGAGGACTGCGGTTTCGGGGTGACCCGGCTGAGTTGCAGGAGGGTTGGGTTTGGACTCGGCGGCTCATTGCAGTAGTTTTCCTGATGCTTCCCGTTCGCATAAGTTTGGCTCAGTCTGAAGTATCCCGGGAGCGGGATCTCGGGGCCATCGACAGGACAAGGCTCGGGAATGGCGTTAGAATATGCGGGGACCTCGGACGAGCTGACTTTCTGTACCCTCTTATCGGAGTACATGCAGCAGTTACTCTCTTCCTTTATGCTCTGTGAAAATGTACAGTTTGACATCTGACTGGAGGACTCTATTCTGCAGGGTCTGCTCGGATCGATCCAGTTATCTATTTGAGGTATGTACGAGTGGACATTCATGCCCATATTTTGGTGGTTGACCTCCCCTCTTTTGCCGAAAGACGGCAGGAGTCCACAGGTTTGCATTCCGTAAGTTCCCATTTCTGAGCCGGACGGCATGTACATGTTGCTGCCGGAGTAAAAGCTGTCTGTCCTGCAAGCACCAATTAAAGAGTCCACTAAAAATGTATTTGCCGCAGGAGAGCTACTGGGAAAGGACATTTTGGGGGGTTACGGTCTTTAGAGGAGAGAGATGTCCTTTGTAAGCTGACATATCTAGGAAAAACAATCTCCGTGTAAGTCAGGATGCCTCACCGACCACATGACAAGCCCACCAATGAGATTTGAAAATGGCCTTGAGACGCAGCCTCCTCTCCTCCTGCGCGCGCACGTGCACGCACACGCGCTCCCGTACTGCGGATACAGACGTGGTCAACAGCGACACCTACAACGCGGACTTGAAATTGGTTTACAGACTCGCGCAGGCATGCAGGGGCATCGCGAGAGGCTGGACAGCAAATGTGAAACAATCCCATTAAAAAAAAAAAAAACAAGAAAGAGAAAGAAATGAGATTTTCATTTGGATCTTAACTGTTCAAACATCCGAAGCTGTGTGGAGGCGATTTTAAGGTGTAAAATGGTTCAAATGAAATGTTTCTTTGTGTGAGAGACCAACTGAAGAGAGGGGCGAGTGTGTGTGTGTGTGTGTGTAAAATGCTGCCCACATCATGGCGCATAGGCGACAACTGCAGACTATTGGACAGAATGTAACCATCTCCATTGAATGTAATGCTGTTTTTACATGACTCCAAGCCCACCAACGACAGAGCACACACCAACTGCATCTGCATATATTTCACTGTCTTGAATATCTTTGAATTTAAATAAAGATGACAGATTGTAAATATACCGTTTGCTCTGACAGTCTTTCATTAATTCAGGGTTTGAAGTGTGTTTTATTTTTTCCTGTTGCAGCAAACCCTTCGATATAAATAAAGGGAAGTCAGCATTAAAATAAGGAGTGTATAATGTGGGTACATCACTAAATTAGAAGCTCTGTACGCATGAAGGTCACACTGCAAGGCTTTATGTTTCAAATAAAATTCCACGTAAGACAGATAGAAAATGGTCCTTTATTATTTGCACAGATTATTAAGCACAATGTCTTTATGTCACATGGATTTTTCGATGTTCGAACGCAAAGTTACAAAATAAAATCCTGCAGGAGGTGGCGGTGAACAGTCTGGGGGTTATTTGCTGAGGTTTGCATTGTTTTGTTTTTGTCTGCAAGGAATGCAAATGTGTGCAAGGTAAACCGCCTGTTAATGTGTGTGTGTGTGTGTGTTTGGAGGGGGGGGGGGGGGGGGGTAACACTGTTTACCTGAAAATATCCATCGATCAAAAATCTGAACTCAGGCCACAATACATGTAATGATCCTACAGGTCTGTAGAAATAAACCAAACAGTCAATGGGACTTGAAATAATTATTTCTTTGGTATTAATGAGACGAGCTTTAAATAATCGTACCACTTCCCTTGTTCAAGGCTCTTATTTACAGTTGGCTGTAAATGAGCATGGGAAGAATGAAAATAATGTCGACATTGCAGGTGGGTGCAGAATATACATTCATTGTTCTACCACAATCTGATATTTTATAAAAGACAAACATTTATTCGAGAGCCTTGACATTTCACTTTTGTTTTAAACGTGTTTCTAATAATTACAACTGCTCAACGACAACACTGGGCTATTTTACAGACCCTGTGACGCACTGAACTGAAATAATACTGTTTAATATGGGAGTTTATTAATCAACAAATCATACACGTACAAAATATACACAAGAAACCGTAAGGAAGGACAAAGAAATTGGACCTCGGGGTGACGTGGTTAATTACCAAGATATCCGCCGATATTTAAAACACAAGGTAAAGCATACACAGTAACACATTACGGTAGAGTTATTCGGGAAAAAAAAAAAGGGACAGACATTGTTGTAGTTTCAGTCAAAACAGAAAGCTTGAAACTACAACAAGTGTGTCTTTTATTTGGAGTTACTCAGATTTTTAAAGCACATAGCCAGACGCAGATAAACGATTAAATAACAGTTATGCAGCTGCAAAATCAAATTACATGAAACGTTAAACACACTGGTGTCAATAACACACAACATGTGGAGGCTGCTGAGATTTCAGTGCGGCCTTCAGGTAAAAAGACTGAAGCCTGTATTTTTAAAGTTCAGATGACGAAGACGGTAGATTTTCATTTTGTTTGTCTTTTCAAAACACTTGAACATGACTTGTAAGTGTAATTGCCGCCTGGAGGACAAGATGTGCATAAATTAAATCAGGGCACCGGGTGGAAATCTCACGTGTGTGTAAGATTAACTGCATGTGCTTTTATTTCCTCGACAGAAACTGTAACCTGTACCGTCGAACGGTTTGATGGAAGAAGAAAAGTAAGCAAGTGATTTTGGACATTTTAAAATAATTTCAATTTTCTTTTTATTTCTGTGGAAAATACGACATAATTCCGGATGCAGTTAGAATTAAAAGAAAAAATCTGAGCAAAGCCTGCGTCGAACGGATTATTCCTCCACTGAGTGATTTTCATGATGTTAAATTTGGCTGAACTCTGCATCTCCACTGGCAGCCAGAGCTGCAAGTCTGCCCTCATGTGGATACGCAGAGAAGCAAAGTGAAACACCCTACACAGTTGGTAATGCAATTTTCACTGTAGGATATGATGACAACCCAATCAAACGCTTAATGAAATCTCGAGTTTCTAATAGCCTTTTTGGGAAATAACTGCAGATGTGATAAATGAAATAAACATTAAAGCCTCTCCAACCTTTATTTTCTTCCTTCGTTCATAAAAGACGCTGAAACAAGGGGTGTAATTGTTGCTGCAAAGACCCAAAGTGAAAATAATCCCCCACTGGCGTCACGTGAATTACCAATAAAGCGACTGCTGGTGGGGAATCAATGAATTTATTTACTGCATCCCTTGGTTACAAAGATAGCACAGAAACACACATTACTGAGGTAAAGCATGGCACTCGGATGATTTCACGTCATGTAAAGCCAGGCTGGGCTTAATGTCTAGTGGAGCTGCACAAAGGTGGAAGTTTTTCACCTGCATTCATTAAAGACTTCTACACAACAACTGCAAATTCCTCTCCTTTTGCTGCAGATTTAGGGGCGTCAAAGCCACATTTCGCCTATACTGAGAAGACTAGAAAGGCAGATAAACTTGAAATGTACCTATGCTTTCATATGGCGGTCCTTGTTGGAATATCCTCCAGTGTCTTCCAGCGAACATTAGTAACATTAGATGTGAGAAGGAGCTACACGTGGACGGGATGCGCAGGAATATAGAATTCTTTAAATATTTGTAGCCTGGAGCGACAGCACTTTGAGGCCGGATAGAGAAGCAGTGCTCTTGTGGTCTGGGGGTTGGGACACCAAAGTCCAATAGCCCCCTATTTAGACATTTACTGCTACGTTTATTGTACTGTCTAGACGGTTCAAGGTTTAGTAAACTGTTTGAAAACTAAAAAGGAAATAACGGCAGTATTCAGGCCTGCAAGCGCCACATTTCTCCAATGATTAATCTTTCGGAAAAATGCCCCCTTTCCTCGTGTTATTTTTTTTAGGACTTGGTTAAGTTCATGTGACAAGTTCCGTGACTGATGCAACATTTTGTCGTGTCGACTGTGTTTCACACCACAACGTGCGTTTCATGCGTCTTTATATAAATGGACATTACACAGGGAGGAACAGCCTGCACATATATTTTTATATAAACATTTTCAAAAGCACAGCTCGCATTTCTGCTGAAATGTGTTGATAGTAACGCGCAAAATATGTGAACACCAATAAATTAATGCAGAAATTGCATGAAATATGGCATCTGTGTTTTCCACATGCCAGGTTTCTGTAAAAAAGAAAAATCAAAGGTTTAAAACAGGATGAGACCGGTTCAAATAAGCAGAGGGGCCTTTAAAACATGTGTGTTTAGCTCCCATTTTACTGTGTGTGTGTGTGTGTGTGTGTGTGTGTGTGTGCGTGTGTGTGTGTGTGTGTGTGTGTGCGCACCACTATGTCAGGTTTCAGAATAAAGGATTCCCAGTGAAATACTGTAGGCGGTCGCGGTTCAGCTTTTTCTCTTTCATTCTTCTATTTTGAAACCAAATCTTCACCTGCCGATCGGACAGGTTTAACATCCTGGACAGCATAAGCCGCTTCTCTTTGTTAATGTAAACGTTGAAGAAAAACTCTCGTTCAAGTTCTCGGATCTGGTATTTGGAGTAAGGACACCTCTTCTTCCTGGACTTGGTTGATGAACCTGCACAAGGAGAGAGACAACGTGGAGGGTTAGACAAAGCAGGTTTCTCTCAATATTGAAGATCAAATCAGAAATTGTGAACTCTAGTTCAGTTAACAGGTTGACAAAAACACATGCATTTATTTATTTATTTCTGCACAAAGGCCCTCTGTCTCACACACACACACACACACACACACGAACATTAAAATTAGCTGACGTTGATTTCTATGAATATAACGCTGTTGTATGAAGGAAGACTATCCCAATATATCCTGCACGTTGTTTAGACTTGCTCTATTTTAACAAGTGCTATGATATAGCGCTATATAAATAAATATTAACTGAACATTAGCTGAACGTGTTACCTGCACAACATTGTCTACAAGGCTTTTCCAATTTCTATGAATTCCCCCTCAATACAAATCAATTCCAGCAACGCAGTATTGTTACTAGACACAAGGCAACCTTTAAAAGTATGGTTACTTAACCGCTTCCCATTGTAAATTTCTTTACAGCCGTAAACTAAATCTTATAGGGATATAAAAGCCTTTGCATGCTTATAAAAAAAGAGGCACCTAACCTCGGACTCGGCACAGGCGGGACGCTACGCCGTTTAACCTGCACACTTTATACCCAGAACACAAAGAGGACAGCAGCGACTTACTCTGGTGGTTCTGGTCGCCGCAGACGGAGGACGAGTCCTCGTCGCCGCTGCCGCTCGGCTCAGCTCCGTGCTGGTCTAGTTTGGTCAAAGCCTGATTGTGGCTCGCAGCGTCTCCGGGAGCGGCAGAGTCTGTCTTTTGTTTGGGGAGCTCCGCGGTGGGCTTGTCCGAGTTGGCAGCGTCCAGAAACTGGTCGAAGCCCTGGGGAAGGACCCCGTTTCGACCGACGCTGGTGAAGAAATTGCACGGCGAGCTCGTGCCGCCGTGGGGCCCGTACAAGGACTCGTTTTTGAATATGACATCCGCCCTGCTGCCGCCGGAGGACTGGATCAGGTCCCGATGCATCATCTCGTCCGCCGAGTAGTAGGACGCGTAATTGCCCCTGTAGTGCCATTTGCTGGGATGGTCCAGTCCGTAATCCCTGAAAGCGACTTCCCGAACAGGTTGGACTTGGGCTATATTGGGAGAATAGGGGAAATTAATCTGACACGAAGTGGTCTGCGGCAGAAAGGAGGAGACTGATGTAAAATCGGGCGTCGAAACGTAATAAGTGCAGCTCGGTAAATACATATTTGACGCGCAGCTGCGATCGTCGTATTCCGTCATATCTCTCCTTCCCTTGTCCCCTTCGCAGCGGAGGAAAGGACTCGGCAGCTTTTGGCGGCGTTAAACTTTGTCCATCTATAGCGCCACATGCGCGCGGAAAGACCCCGCCAGGGAGAAAAAATCGAGAGCGCAGGCAGACCTGGAATACATCTTGATCGATTCTTGAGGTAATTGTGTCATGTGATCCGGCCAAGAAATTACCATACATCAATATCAGTCATTAAAAACTGTCCGGAGAAACTCATGTGAGCGCGTGCGAGAGCCTTCATTGGCTCCCGGGCTGCAGAGGAAACTCCTCTCCAGCCTCCTTTTGCCCTATAGCTCACGGAAAGAGACAGACATTTGTGAACCACCCGCTGGAATATTTAATTGAAAGCTTTTGCAGCAACACCACCACCACCACCATCACCATCATCGTCGTCGTGTAATGACCAGCCGCACACGCAAACCGTCAATACATTTGCGCACTTTGGAGAAGGCGCCGTGTGCCTTTGTAGCAACAGTTAGGTGTGGATGCACCGAAGCTGACCTCCGTGTTTAATGCACAAGTCGAGGAGAGAGGCGCACCCCCCCCCCCTCCCCAAAGGCCACCGTGCCCTGCACAGTTACAGCAGAAGCCTGCAGGATTGGATGCGACTCACGAGCGGCCCATTAAATCAGCGTTTTAATGCAAATAATTTTATGGCTTCATTGCGTGTAATCACTGTGCAGCATGGTGGTCGGAGGATGTTTAAATACACAAACAAACGCAGCAGGGAAAAAAACATTTGAATTCATTATCAGACAGCGTCCCCTCGGCCTGCAGCACGGTGCAGCAACAAAAACTACTGCGCTACAGTTTCAATCAGAGTCGTATACATTTCCATGCGTGCCTCAACTTCAGAATTTAATGTTAAAAACATGAAATTTGCTGCTTGGGTTTTCATTTGTTACACCTTAATAGTAAATGCAGATGAGCGTGTGGAAACAGCCACATGAAACAGCCCACGGTCTGCTATTGCAAACGCAGAAAGGTTGACTCTGGATGCCACAAACACATAAGCTAAGTCAATTTGCAAGCACGAGTCACTAAGTACATTCAGCATGGCCAAGTCCACAACAACTGGCTTTGACCGTATGTGGTGTAGGTTGATGTCCAGCAAGCATTCACCAACAAGCCTCTGCACACAAATCACTGTATTGCAGGAAGGCAGCGCCATGTCTGCAGGGTGCAGGCCCTCTTCTCGGTGGGAGCACGGAGATAAACTGGTTAACGCAGACCAGATGTCTTCAAGCCTCGATCGATATTTTGTTTCCCTCCCGAGTGTGATTTTGGTGTTTATTAATCGCAAGAAATTTAAAAAAGACAAAGAAAAGGGAGCACATAATAGTTTTTGCAGGCCTAACGCTGAACACAAGAATGACATTTCAAAATGATGACGTTCCGGGAGAAATGCAGCTCTAAATCGAAGGCTAGGTTTTCTTTTAGTGAGAGGACAAGTAGATTCAAGCCTGAAGGTCACACGCAATGTGGAAGAAACTTAAATGCGACTGGGTTTATTGTCATTGAGGGTACAATCCGCTCTGGGGTCGGTGTCTCCGTTGAAACCCCTTCAGGCAATTAACATGCAAAACAACATTTGCGTTCATCTTTACAGAAATTGGGTAAAAATTGGACATTTCTGAACAAACTAATTAACCCGACGTGCAGCTTAAAGTGCACAAAAGACAACCGTTTTTACGCATCGCCAACAAATCAACAGTGTGGCAGTGAAACGTTAAAGAACGTGACGATCAGACTGAATCACGTTAAGTTCTCTGACAGACAAAACGTTAACGAGACCTGTTGCTCGTCACGTGTGTGACTGTTTCTGTTCGGTTGTTGCTTTTATCGTCTCCATTTATCTGCTGTGGAGCATTTTGAAATTTGGATTTATTATTGGAAATATTTTAATAGCATTATTATAGTCATTGGGTGACTAAATCCGTTGTGCGCTTTTGCACTAGAATAATACGCAAAGTTTAATGTTCTGAACTTAACCGACACGAATCTAGAAATGCGCGCAGCAGAAACAGATTACTTACATTTTTACTTCAACATATCGGATCACAGGTTGCACTGCAGGCTGAGGGACCAAACTTGAATTCAACTTATATTCGTGCTATTGAGCCCGTTTTATTTTGTTGTGCATAATATTAACTGGAACACTTTCTACCAGATATATATGTATGGGAAGCTACCTCGAATTGTAAAAATAGAGATTTAGTGAAGCGAATTTCTGTATCCTCACAAAGAAGTTGTGCTAAAAGAGTGGGGAAGTAGCAATTCGCAGCCTACTAACTTGACCTTAACTTTGTTAAGGCACCCCCTCCATCTTATGCAGCCTGAGCTATATGAGGCTGCCGGGCTGCTTTTGGCAGTAAAGCAATAAAATAACAAATGCTGAAGGAAAACGTTGCGTATCGGAGGCATAGAAAACTCTATAGTCGCTCAAAACAGTCTGAGCAATAAAAAGCTAATATAGTAGGTGAAACGTGTTGTGTGGGAAAGGAGTTTAAGCCCAGACAGACAGACAGACAGACAGGCCTCAAGCTGGAAACACAACAGGCCTGCAGCACGCGCATGTATGGGTGCAGATAATGTGCAAAATACAGGGGGGGAAACCCATCACTAATGGAGGAACCATCTCTTCACGTTTCATCACAGGTTACTGGGTTGGAAATGTTTGATTTTCATGAACCTTTAATGCCACTGCAACCGTGGTGTGGTGTTCTGCAGTGATGATCACGTGGTGATGGGATGGTCCATTAATAGATTCACTCATGTGATGTTCCATGTTGCTAAATCCTACAGCTGCAGCCTGATCCTCTGCCTTCACATGCAGACTGACCACGTTTGACCCACTAAGCTTAAACGGTGTCAGTTCGTTGCGTCAACGTGAAGATGCCCATAAAGCGTTTCGGCCAATCTAAACAACGCCCCTGTCAGATATTCCCACACCGGCAAGATCCGCTTTTAACGCGAAGAAGTGATCCAGTTTTTGACGTAAAGCGCATATCAATGAGAAATTCAAAGGATGCCGTTTTACGCCAGATCCGTTTGCTCAAAGGCACAGTAACCCCCTGAGATGTGGAGGTTCTGAATGTGGGCTATGAGCTGCTGCGTTGTATATTTACTGTGAGCAAGAATTACGAGTCTGCACTGGGCAGGAAAGCTAAAGAGGCACAGAAGAACGCGTGGCTTCCAACGAAGAAAACACACATCTAAGTAAAGTAAATTGATGGTAAACCCAGGTGAAGTACTATTTAGAAGTATTTTCTAGTGAATTTACAACTAAAAGTTAAGGTGGATGAGTAGGAAAATGTATTATTGGTACTATAATATAAAATAGCTGAATATATTTGAAATCTTTTTCTGAAGCTGTATGATGAAGGCAGACCAAATGTCTGCCTTCATCAAGGAGAAACAAGGAGTGATCCAAACAAGGGTGGCGGGATGTTGGGACGTTTCACTTTAAACATGTGTTTAAAGTGTTTGTGTATAAAGGCAACGACCACTTTCCTTCCCTGCGCCAATGTATAAAGTGAGCAGCATTTCCTTCATCTGCGGTGACAGGTAACAACTCTGGCACGCTGGACTTTCCAAGACAAAACACACAGGTCTCCTAAATAAATCCTCTACACTTCTATTTTAAAATTAGAAAGATATGGTGGAAGAGGTGCAGAAAGAGTGAATGATCGCGAATGCATTATGTTAACATGACGGCTATAGGTTAATCCCACCGTTCAATATATATTGACTAATAATTACAAATAATCCGCATGATGCACAACAACATGTCTACAAGTCATTTAAGAATCGTCTTTATTAACAAATGTATTCATGTGCAGTTTGTGTCCATTTTACAAAAACGCTCGTCTCGTGCGTAAAACGATGGTTTGTCTCCTGCGTATCTGCATGATTTCGAACATGGTTCTTGGAATTATTCATATATTGGTTCAAAATTCTTTCATTAAATATGTATTTATAAAGACGGGATCTACAGACAAAGAACGCCCATCTCATCTGTGACCGTGCAGGACAGCAACACATCAGGTCTGACAACAACAATCGGTTTTATTTAATAGTTTTAATGTGGTTTGAACCAACAGCTTCAGAATGTTTCACCCCACAAACACTTGTTTTGCAGGAAAACAACTTCAGCACTAAATGCGGCGCAAATCTTTTCCTCCACAGGAAGACTTTGGATGTGGACGCGGCCATATGGGGGGAAAAGCAACGTGGCTTTTCTTATTTAATCAGACTTACAATAAATTTGAGGGGAAATCAGGCATTTAATTGAAAAACAGCAATTAGGAAATAGACATGCAATTATAATATTTCGCTATACTGACTTTAGTTAACGTTTTGTCCGTCCGTAAACATGAACTTGACTGTTTGCTTCCACATAAGAAAAGGGCCTCACTGCATGCGCAGGCCATCATACGAAATACACACAAACATAGAACCATAATCCTCTTAAAAACAGGTCCGTTTACATGGAGTGGATGATCAACAATTAGGCGTAAAAAGGTTTATTATTCGCGGCTGTAGGCCAACCAGGAGCCAGGGACTCCTGCGCATCTGGAGAATCTCAAAATCAGAAATGACCAAACTGGATGGAATCTTGTTGCATCTTGATCTGCAATGCGGTATTTTCAGTTTATTTATTTTTTTTTTAAATGACCATTACTCTAATTGAAGTTGTTGCACTTGATAAACTAACACTGCGAGAGGAATATAAACATTTTATACATATTTAAATAGTCCATGCCACAAACCGAGAGGGCAGGCGATGTGCTGCAGCATTCAGAGTACAACGCCGCATATTGTGCTGCTGGTCACGATCAAGTCCAAAGGTCATCAGTACGTGGAGAAAGCGTGCTCGCGCATCATCAGTCGCTTCTTCTTCATTCTCCGGTTCTGAAACCATATCTTCACCTGTTGGTCGCTCAGGTCCAGTCTGTCCGACAGCTCTTTTCGCTTCTGTCTGTTGATGAATTCATTCATCAGAAATTCATTCTCAAGTTCAGCCAGCTGGGGCTTCGAGTAAGGCTTTCTCTTCTTTCTGGTTTTCACTTGTGACGAGCACCACGGGGCACCTGGAAGGGGGCAGACGCAGGAACAGGTTTCATACTTCAAAATTAACACCAACTTCAGCCACAGTGGTATGAACTGAAATTACTGCTCCCAACTGCACCGCTTTTAGTGAAACGCCTGCGGTAGGAAAACGGGGCTAAAATTAACACGAATCCCATACACAGAAGCCTCTATAATAATATTATGGGATTATTAAAATAACGCTGCCTCAGGAGATATAAACACACCATAAAAATAGTCGTATGAACTCATTACATGTCACACAAACTACAAGGCCTCCGTTTAACTCCTAACATTTGCCACTGGAAATGGATTCGCCTTCTATAATTATGTGACAGGACATAAACAGAATCGGACACAGTAGCAAGAAGCACAGATCTACTTATAGTCTCTATTCTGTTAAACAGCTGGAAATGCTGTTCGAAAAACCTGAAGCAACAAAATAGTGTCAAATATAAAAATAGGCTACTTAACCTTCTGCAAACGTCATCCTGGAGCATGTGTGACTTGACGATGGCTGAACGGGATTCTGGTTTTGCTTGGTGCCGTTCCCACCTAACGGTCCTGCTGAGTCCGGATCAAGCTGGGTCGCAGTACCGTGAGACCGGCTGTCCAGATCCGAGTAGCCGCGGTTGCTGGCGGCCCCGTGCTCCCCTGCGTAAACCTCGTCTTGTCCGCCAGACTCCGGAGTCTTGTGGCCCGTGTTCTGAAAGCATCGAGCCGACGGCTCCAAATGCGCCTTGACGTGGCCGCCGGAGGAGCTGGGATTTATAGACACCGAGTTGGACAGAAACGGCGGACAGTAGCCTCCGAAGGCGCGGCTCTGTGGCGCTGCTGCCGGTCCGGACGTGCACGAACTTGAGGAAGTCCACGGGAGCGTGCACACCTCTCGCCTATTGTAAGGGATCTGATGCAGCCCGGGTATGTGGGCTCCATTACCCCGCAGGTTGGAGAAATACAGCGACTCGGGGGGCGCAAAATTCAACAGCGAACCAACATAGCCGGGATTTAAAGGATTCCGCTCACACATTTCCATTGAGCTCCCCTCAAACGCTTCTTGCAAGCCTTTTAGCAACTCCTGAAGAATAAAGGGTAGGTAATTGTTGATTTGTTAATACGGCGTCACGTGATATGCAAAGTGTTGTTCCGCCCCACCCTTGCTCTCAGCACTGCAAAGCAAAATACTCCATGAGGAAATATTTTGGTTTTGGGTGGGTGGGGGATGAAGCTCGGCCCTAACCATTTGTGTAGGAATGTTTGAAGAATATTTGGCTAATGTCGATTTCTGTGTCAAGAGCTCTCATTCGAAAGCACGTGCTTGAAAGCACGTATGAATGCCAAGGTGACTGGACTGACCCATATAGTACATAAGGGTAAAGGCAGGGCCTTAAACGCACCACAGGAGACAACCGACGATGCACGCCTGCATCCATGGCTTCATGAAATACATCAGTGCAGAATTATTATTATACAGTAAATATACAGAGTAATTTGGGGATATAACGTTCAAAATGTGTTCTTGCAAGACAAAAACTACAATCCACCAATGACAGTAAAAATAGTTCAAACGTGTAAGCTATACCAGCCACTTCACAATTAAGTACAAAAGATATATACATATATGATAGATGTTGAGATGACAGATGAATAATAATGTAGCAGTATAAGCCTCAAAGATAACATCCATTGAGGACCATTGTATTATGGTTACATTATATAAGTACATCTTCCGGTCACTCCCTTGTAAACAATGTAGCTTTTATTCAGGTTTGGCAGCCTTGGATTAGTTTCAAAAGCCTGCAGGTTTAATTCTCATATTTTTAAGGCTATATCTAAAATAAATTTAACCTGCGATTGCAGTTTAGGTTGATAGTCCAAGAAAGTTTTCCATTTGTCGAAGTGAAGAAAAAGGACAATTACAACAGTCATCTCTGTATCACAGCTTCAGAATGGCACCACTACTGCAGTTAGCTCTCCACTCAAAGGTTAGCACCTTCAAATACACTGCAAGAGAATGAGAAGCAGTTTTAATGGCCACGTATGTGTAGACATACAAGGACAGCCAAGCTGAACACACATATACACACACACACACAGATATACTATATATACACACAAAAATAATTAAAATAAATAAATATTTAAATATTTACATGTGTAGACAAAGATCTGTAAAGGTCAGTTACATTGAAATTTTCGGTTACGTTTAAATTGCAAATACTGCATAAATGTAGTAATGTGAGTTTAAGTGGATTTTACCATTAGTATTTAGTGTACCAATACTGTCAGTGCTGTAATAAATAGTTATACATTCTTCATATGGAGACTTAATATGCCTCAAAACTGTAGAATTGTTTTAAATCAGCATTAATATATTCTACAATAACCTACTACATCTGGTCGGCTACTCGGAATAAAATTAAAAATACTAATACCAGGCCTTCATTAGGATTAAGACGTGTGTGGGCAATCCTTATGACTAAAATTGTCCACCATCAAACGGGCACATTTAATTCCTTGAAATGAAAAACACAACCTAAAGACATTCTACTGATATTTAAATTAGGCATGTTTGGGGTTTGAACCAGTCAACTGCCTCAAAATCATTTTGTTAAGCGATTTCATTTGAGTAGTTGCGGCTGTAATCCAATAGGTGGCAGCAGAGGTTCACAGTTTGCCTTCATGCAGTCTGTTCAATGTTTGTCAGTTGCTTAATTCGACATCATCTGCGTCCGTCGTCACTGGAGCAACGTTACTGCTTAGAATCGCTCTATAAGACAAGCAGCCTATGACCTAGGTATGTTTGCTGCTAATTACTGTTCCGAGCATGTTTAAATGAAGGAAACAAAACAGTTGGAAAAACGTGTGTATTAGCAACATTATTTTAAGAGATGATAAAGAAAGAAAAGTATAGCCTAATGTAGAAAACGCAATACCGAAACAACAAGTGTTT
>JAVQJV010102187.1:0-16790 GCA_036024995.1 Gadopsis bispinosus
ACTTTAACAGGGCAAAACGAGGCTTCGTACTAAAATATGACCAATTCTACTCATCAAACAGAGGGAATTAGAAACAAAGGCCTGCCTCTAATACAAGCCTGCTTCAGATAAAGGCCTGGTACCTTCTGCAGTTCAGGAAAACAAAGGCGGCGGCTGCTATCTGAGGAAATATAATAGAGTTTATCACTGTGGAGTTCTGAAGCCTCAAACCTCAGTCCTCATGGGGGCAATATAGAGCAGAAGTGTCTGGACTACAATATGAGCAATTAAAGATTCTGGACTTTATTTGTTGTTATAGTTCAGTTATTAAAGATTTCAGATAATTTATATATTGAAAACTGCAATGAGTTTTATTTATCTGCAAGAGATTCACTATTTGTCAGTAATATGATACATATTAAAATCATTTTGCCCTAATGTAATCACCAATATGCACCAATAAACGACATAAGAAATAGGTTTCCAAAAGGCCCAAAACGCATCAACCATGAAAAAACAGGAAAAGCAACAGGATGTCTATAAAGGATTCCTTCTGATCTGATGAATTAAAACTTTTACATTTTAATGATTAATAATATGGAATTAAAATAAAAGAGAAAGGAATAACTCACCCTAATGGAACTCTACTGTACGTCTGTAACTCACTGGTCAGACGATGGTGACGATGGCGTCAGATATCAGTTACAAGCAGACGATTTGTCATATTGATTACTTTCCACAGTCGCTGACGCTGGTGTGAACGCAGCCATCAAACACCAACACGTGTGATTTACTGAGTGAGGGAGGGAGAAGTGTATTGTTTGTCTGGCAGGAAAAAAAAATGTAAAAAAGAGACATGAAGCCTGGGGGGGCACAAACTGCCAAAACGGTCCTGAACCAACAACTACAAGAAAGAGAAACAGCACTGAAGCAGCAGCTTTACGGCTGAACATTAACAGCTTAATCAATAGTAGACAAACACACACATATAGATGCAAAACTCACAAGAAAATTAGGCCTCCAGTACAATATGCATGTAAAAGCCGGCCTTCTATTCAAAAGCCATTATCATTATCACCACCATTACAACAGTTCCGCAACATTAAGCATCATCCGGCCCATTTAGCTGAACACACAGGCAGCCCTGACTCCATCTCGTCACTCAATCCAATCTCAGCTGATGCAAATATTCCTCCTTTACCGGCAGCCGCCAATCTGATTTATCAATTGTAATCTGACCCGTGCAGGCGCGTGCTAAAATGGCTCGCAGCTGATTCCAGCGTGCCAGAGCAGGGAGGGGTTAACAGGCTGATCTCGCCGCAGTAATATCAATGCAGACACGAGTATCCACACACAACTCAGACTACATTATGCACAGAAGTGAGAGATCAGACTTTGGTTTGGGGACCTTCATGTCCCTGATGGGAGCGTGGCCTCGCTTACATCAGGATAAATCACATTTCAGGTTATGGTGGTATTAGAAAAGAGGCGCTATGAAGGTGTGTTTGTTTCTCTGCATAATGAAACACGAGACTCTTAAAGCTACAGTAGGCAAAACCCGCCCCTCTCTGCTGCGCCGTATCACTCCGCCAAGGCCCTCCCACAAAAACCCACAACTTCGACCAGCAGCAGAAGGAGTCGGCTGCCCTGTGAAAACCTCGTCCCGCGTAGGGCTCGCTGTCCACGGCGTGAGCCTCACCGAGACTTGTCTTCTGACAGCCGCAGAACAGAGCGCCCCCACCAGGCTTCAGAGGCAGCTGCAACGCCATCCAACAGCGGGATGAGAGGCTAGTACACCACACACACACACGCGCCACTGTGCCCTCTCAAAGGTCGTACCCCACTGTTGGTCATTGTGCCTCCTTGTGTCTCGTCGATACGAGCGCCACGACATCGAACATAACGCCAGCGAAGCTCCGTGTGGAGCCGGGACGAGTTGCTTTTTACCAAATGCCGCTACAGGCAAAGGAGGTATTGGAAATTGCAGGATCATTGAATCAGGCTTTCACTATCTGAAGGGAAGTGTAGGCCAAACAGCCCATAGGAACGCGCCCTCTCTCTGAAATGACCATGAATCAGAAAAGGCTGATAAAAACAAAGGGATGCTCCTGCTGTCCAGTTTGAGTGATACTCAGTAAAAACTCTGATTCTGATTGGGGTCCTGCCAAAAGACATCTTGGCATGTCGGTTCAAACTGGGCTGAATTTGGTTGGAAGGTTTTCAGGATTTCAGAGACTATATTTCAGTGTGAAGCAACTCATAACTACTCCATGAAATACACTAACTTATAGGAATACGTGGGTCGTACTTTCGTTTCCGTTACCAGTGCCAACACCGCAAACTCAGGCTGTCTTTATAAAAACCTGTTTTCTATACGGCCTGGAACTTAGAGGGGTGAGTTTCATGTCAGGTAACACGAGGCCCTCTGTGACTTAATGAATGCTTACAGAAACACAGAATTTTATAAGAAACTGTATGTAATGTGGATCGGTCACGTCGTGGGCTGATACCCATTCCACTGTAGGGTCAGGATCAGCCCTGATCAGACGGTCTAGAGATCCAAGAAATCAATCAATTTTAACTGCAACACCTGACGCCATCTGAACCGCCAATGGCCGTCAAATGCGCCAAATGCGATGAAACATACGTGCAAACACACGCACACTCAGACGCTGGTGCATATACCTGCACACGCCTGCATCCCTTCACCCTCACATGAAAGGAGCAGCATTCACCAGCATTTGAAACATGGAGCTGATCTGCATCCACGACTGGGGGCTGGTTGTGTGTGTTTTCCCCTCGTAGGAAGCTGGAGCTCATCAAAGCAGCCTCATTAAATACAGAAATATACAGGCAGAAACTGTGTGTGTGAAGGAGAAACACAAGAAAACATAAAGAAGAATCAAGTGAAGGATTGAAATAGGATGAAGGGGGGAGAGTTTGATTCTGATGACTCAGAGAAGCCTACTTAGAAGAGTCTTGACTGATGTACCATGTGGCTGAACATCAAACCGACGACCAGAGCACATGTTAGGGCACACACACACACACACACACACTCACACACACACACACACACACACACACACACACACACACACACACTCACACACACACACACACACACTACACATGATCTACACACACACACACACACACACACACACACACACACACTACACATTATCTACACACACACACACACATACACACACTACACATAATCTACACACACACACAGACACTCTACACACACTCTACACACACACACACACACACACACACTACACATAATCTACACACACACACACACACACTCTACACATACTCTACACAGACACTCTACACACACACTCTACACACACACACACACACACTACACATAATCTACACACACACACACACACACACACTCTGCATGCAGTCCTCAGTTCCTTCCTTGGCGGTCTGCTTCAGACCATCAGCTCCAGCCCGACTGTATGAATCCTGGAATCCTCACTCTTTCCTCAAGTCCCCCCTCTTGGATCCAACAGTCCGTACAGCGAGGGACTGACAGGCCGACTGAAAGCAGTCCGGGTCACCGGCGAGAAGTCACAGGCCTGAAAGAGATAAGCCCCTCACGCCGCACAGAGGAGGACACTAATGGATAGTTCACAGCGTTCGCCGCCGCTCTGCCCTACTGGCACAGATCCAAAGGGTCGACAGGCACAAACCCACTGTGTCCCTGCGCTCACACCCCCTCAGACTGTCACGCCAGCCTTCAGGGCACAGACACATCCGCACTTTGTGTCCTGAAATCTGTGTCTGTGATTTGTCTGGACATACTTTCTCACTTACTCCGAGTGGTGACAGTCTGTCGAGATGTCTGCCTCCACCGTGGACGCAAACGGAACTTTTCTTGCACAAACGCGACCTGCCGTAGCTCGCCGAGTAGAGCCGGCCGTCCGCTAATCGCAGGTTCGATCCCCTGGTTCCCCTCCTGTGCGCGTGACGAGACACTGAACCCCAAGTTGGTCCTGATGAAAGCCACTGACAGTTTGGATTCCCCTGAATAACAGTCATATTTGACAGAAACTAAATTCTGTTGCTGCAGCAGGATTTGTCGCTCGCTTCTGATTGGTTAGAGCGAAACAAAACAAACAGAAAGTAGTTAACAGGAACACAACATCAGGCCGAATGAGTGAAGTGACACAAACAGTAGCTGTATGATGGTTAGAGCTGCAACGAAAGAAAACTATTTTGATAATCGATTCATCGTTTCCGTCATTTTTCAAGCAAGACATTTTCTGCTTCCAGCTTCTTAAAGGTGAGGATCTGCTGCTTTTCTTTGTCCTTTCTGACAGCGAACGAGGAGTCTTTTGGTTTTGGACAAAAGAAGCAGTTTGACGCCACTTTGGGCCATTTTACAGACTAAAGTGAGGCTCCATGTTCGGGTCGCCCTGCACGGCCTCCGGGGCCCAGACCTCAGACCCTCCGTCTCCTGAGCCTCTGCTAAGCTTTACCCTCAAAAGCTGCATTATCACTGTGTACACAGTAAGGCACAACATGTTCCCGGTTGCTAAGCGACAGTTGCTGCGTGATACCGCTGGAGGTGGGAGCGGCGCTGAGAATGTTATCAGCGTTTGGTGGGGGGGGGGGGTAGGGGAGCATACCATTCATCATTGAATGGGGGCTTGATTTGATACTGGGCTCTTCTTTGTCAATGGGCTGCTTCGCCAAAATGTCACCCCCGTCTCCTCCTTCTCCCGCTGCAGCCATCTTAACAGGCTTTGGTCTCACGCCGTACTCTGACAGCGCCGCAGCGCTGCGGCTCCCCGAGCACCACGCTGCTCTTTGCATCTGGAAATAAATTATTTATAGGAAACGGCGCTTCCACTCTGTTATTTTAAGACTGAATGTCATGTGATGTCAGTGCGTCTGCGCGTTGCCTTGTGGGGTTCGTGTGCACACGGCTGCAAGTGTGAGAGGTTCCCGATGCTCACTGGGAGCTATTGATCAGAGACAAAGTGGGCAGCGAGTGAATAGCTGAGTGGAACTGATGATGATGATGATGATGATGATGATGATGATGATGGAGGGGCTTTCTTCGCTCTTGCCACACTGAAGCCCGGGGTTCCCACGGCAACAATCAATACTCTTTATTGGACAAACATGAACCTGACCAGGTTCATGTCAGACAAAAGCCCAGCCTGTACCTCATGGACACATCTAATGGTTATTAAATGAGAGGTGACACTAAATCCATCTCATGTGGACGATAAGATGATTCACATAAAAGGTAGTGAAACTGATTCACGCTTCAGGAATTGGTGATCATTGCTTTTCTTTGCCATTTGGGGGTGAAGCTGTAAGCGCAGCACTGATACATCATCACATTATAATGCTGATGTGACGAACATGTCCAGCAGACATGAGAGCGAACGTTGCTGTTGAACAACGTTTTAGTCTCCTGAGAAAAACATCTGGCTCCTGCTAAATGCGCCACGTTCCTTCCTGCTAACCTTGTACAGTGCTGCTCTGAGAGATAATTCTCCACCCGATTGGCATTTCACCACCCGACAATATTATCAGTGCTTCTCAGCCTCAGAGAGACGGGTTAGAAGGGTCCTGCTACACCTACTAGTAGGTTCACATGGTAGATCAGTCATGTCATGTCGTGCCCCTCGGCGTCTGGTTAGGTTTAGGAAAAGATCAACGTTTTTTTAATTAAAAATTTAAAGTCAAGGTTGACTTTTGGTTTTGACACGGAGCACGACGCCTGGTCTCTTTGGGTGAAGGGCCTGTGTTTGTTTGACCCACCTGTCCGCCCCCCTATGCAGGCTCTATACTACGTCACCTGAACACGCTGCACTGAGGTAAGTGGGTGATAGCAGCCTCCTGAACCTACTAGCAGGTTTCGAAGGCCCCTACTGGCCCACACATTTGGGACAGATGTGTGATGATAACGCTTATAACAGTCAAATGGGCTGAGATCTCAGTGGGTTTGTCACCGCAGGTCATTTCATCCACTGTTCGTGTGAACATATTAATCAGCGCAGCTTTAAAACTCGCCCAGCACTTCGAATGGCAACATACGGTAACTATTAACTTGCACAGAATTCTCAAATCAAGGAGGCCGAACAGGTCAGCTGTAGGTGGACGACTGGCTCCAACCGGTTTGAAGCACACGGGTGCAGAAATATCGCCTCTCAAATGATTCGGAGAAGTTTCTGTTTATAGGGAAACGAGCCAAAGTCAGGACAAATCTAAACGTAAACGGCACGGAAACAGGTCAGGCTCAGAATATTAGAGGCAGCCTCTGGGTAATAAACTCTTTAGGAAAAGGGAACAGTGAGGAGGAATCCACCACAGCAGGGGACGCGTCACTATCACACACCTGGCCGCTAAAAGCACTTTACACACACGCAGATGCACCGTCCACCTGTCAGGAAGCTCCAATCGCTTTCCTCCGTGCGATTGCAGGCCTACTTTATCGCTCCCACAGCACTACATTATGTTTACCTGGACACGACCTCCTGCGGGTTTCATTGAAACTCTGAGAACAGGAAATGTAACAGGTGCAGGCCAACGTCTTTCTGTACAATGCAAGGTCTCCATAATGCAGCCACTTTATATCTTAGCGGTGACGTCGTTCTGTACCAACAGGAGATATAAAACGTCTAATCAATAGGTTCATCACAGGTCTTTGAGCAGTCCCAAAATGCCCGCTGATTCATCCTCCCTGCATCATAGCCCACCCCAAAATCCCCCAAAAGCAGGAAATCACTAAAATGAATGAAGCTGCCAAAATGTTTCACGTGACCTTGATGCTTCGGCATCCAAATATCTGATCAATATTCAACAACCTGAAATATGTGTCACCACAAACAAAAGTGCTCTTCTCCTTTTAATAAGTTACTGTAACCTTCTGAAAGCTGCAGCTGTTGTTCACAAACCTCATGTGTTTTGTCATGACCGTCGCCATGGTTGCAGTAGTTACTCTGTGTGTGTGTGTGTGTGTGTGTGTGTGTTTGGCGTCTGCTGCCAATTGGATCTTGAGGCCACAGCATTTCCTAAACCAGCTGCTCGCTGTAGCTTTTATCAAACAAACGGGAGGAAACGGTGCATCTGTTGGGGGACTATTTTCAGCGGCGGATGAATCTGCATTTGGCGCTCTAGTGAATATTTGGGGCAGCAGGACGGCGTGTGTGTGTGTGTGTGTGTGTGTGTGTGTGTTCGTGGTTGGTTCATGTTCACACTGCAGCAACAAAAGTACAGAATATTTCCAGCCATATCCATTGAAACACATTTTGTGATGTGATTTATGTTGCAGGTCTTCTCCCCTCACACATGGCTGTAACATCATTTTATAATACAACAATAAACACAGATCTCTGTGGTCAATGATGAAAAAAATGTAGGATGCTCATGAGCACAGCAGTTGCTACGTGTGATATTTAAATAAAAAGTATAATCACAAGAGTTATAGCTGCAGTGATTACAGGATAAGACATTTTAAACTCAAACTCACTTTGGGGAGCTAAAAGCAGCTCAGGGAAACTGTAATTATTTAAAAAGCCAACAACCTGCCATAGTTGGCCTTCTAACCCTCTGCTCAGCCACCTGCCAAACTGGCAACCCTGTCAAGCTTAACTGGGTCAAGGGCAATAATGCCTGGAAACCCATCAGCAGCACAGAGACATGAGCTAATGCTAACGCTAAACCGAGGGCATGTGTGTCTCAGCATGCTGTTTTGTGTGTTTCAGCAGGTTCTGACCACACAAAAATCCAGGATGCAGCCTGGAATCCACAAGCCCCGAGTCTGCTGGTCTCAATCGGCAGCTTTTCTTGTCTATGTTTAACTGCATTTTAAGGCTCTCCGCCTTCAGGACGACAGACAGCGAGTGCAAAGAGTCAAAGTGACATTTAAAAAGGATTTATTTTGGCAAATGTGTCCAGCGCTGCAAGGAAAATAGCTTTTGAACAGAGCACAGGCGCCGTTTACTGTTACACGGATCTCTTCAGGCGCCAGACGTGAGCATTGTTTGGTGGATTTGTATGCTGGATGTGTGCTGCCATTACACATGATATTCATGACATTTCAGGGAATCCGTTTTTACACAGGAAACTTTGAGAAGTGTTTTTCTTAAAAAAACGAAAAGTTCTGAAAACATCCTTCAGATGAATATTTCCCTGCGCGAAAACACCTAATAAATACGCTTGGTTATAATCTCTTTAGCTGGAAATCAAGTCCTGCACGTACAGTGGGCGAGATATGAGACGTATATGAGCTGTTTTTCTTTTAGAGACAGAGTCGGCGAGCTGCCTGCTGCCCCCCCCCCCCCAATCTTCTTCTTCTTCTTCTTCTTTAAGAGCTTTTGGAGAAAGAAATGGTGAGCACTGCCTGTGCCAGTTCACTGCACAACTGACAGTTGTGTGCTGTGTTGCAGCCCTCAGAGAGATGCAGAGAGGCAGAGATCTGACAGAAGGACAAGCGCACACGCACACGCACACACACATACACACACACACATACACACACACACACACACTCGCACACCTGGGGGCACAGGGAGGCAGATGCATTTGCATGTTGCACTGGTCACACATCCTTTTCTTGGCCAAAGCTGTGTGTTACATAAGAGTGTAAGTGCTTTAATCCATCTACCTACATTGCACACACACGTTCAGACACACACACGTTCAGACACACGTTCAAACACACACACGTTCAAACACACACAGGATGTTAACTTTTTATGACTGTAAAAAGATTGTACATAAACATGTCTCTCGCTGTCTCGGGCGAAACAGCAGCAGCTTTCCTCTTTGTTAAAGACACACTTCCCTCCCTCAACACGGTTCGGCTTCGGTCATCAGCAGCGATAGAAGAGTGTTGTTTTTTTTATTTGGGGCGAGCAGTTAGCGTACGCCACAGTGTAGGCGCTCATGGGAGGACAGCGCTACGGGACGCGATGGATACAGGACATCAACATGGCCGATATTCAGCGTTGGGTTCAGGCAACCAGGATCAACAAATCTCTGACTGCATCTTTTGTTGGCGACGAGCATTTAGGGAGCAGGTTTATTCACTTTTTGCAGGTTGAGATGTCAAATGTCGCATTATTGGTTAGATTGTATGAACTGGTAATAATGTTAAATATTGGAATTTCCTCTTCGTCTTCATAATCATGCAACGCAAAAATGTCACCAAGTGCTCTAAGCCACTGAGATAATGTTTTAAAGACCAAACTAATCAATAAATAATCGCTAGGATATATTGTTATGAGTTTAAGTTCTTTTTGAAATTTCAAACGTCCTGATCACTACATTTCTTGGTCGTATATTCCTTTATAACCAAATTTAAAAGATGTTACGTGTGTATTTATTATAGATGAATATGAACTCAGAAAATCCAGAGTCAGTCAGGCTCTAATCAGCCACTGCAGTGAACGTTGTCTCACATTTAGAGACAAAGGAAATGAAGCGTAGGAACTATTATCTCAAGCTGTGTAATGGATCTACCCTTTTCCAGACGGAGTTTTGTCTTTTTTTGAAATGACTGGTGAGCGTGGATCCCGGCGACAGTTCATGTTGGAGGTCGTCTCACCAGGAACTCCAGCTGTAGACGGTGAACACGAAAAACGCTCTGCCAAAGAGAAACACCGGATCCCTCTGTGAGGGGGATTCATTTCTGTGTTCTTATTCTCGGAAAGTTTTCTAACTTCTTAAAAACAAAATGGCCTTTGTCGCCTCAGAGCGCTGGCAGGAAACATTCCACTGTGCAGCTGTAACTTGCATGCATGCAGGCTGCTGCCCTCAGAGCTCTCGATGCTGTGCATCACAGTTCTCTCAGGTTTACTACAGGCGACAGTTTTAGAGCTGAATCAGAATCAGTTAATCCTGTATGAGAAGGAGGGACGGCCATCGCGTAACGCTCAAGGGGAACGATTTTATTTGCAAAGCTACCACTTCATTCCATCAACGCTTTTAAGACTTGGAAATATGGCCTGCATTATCTTCGTTATCCTATTTGCATTATGCATTTCCAGGGTGGCACTGTGATGCAACTCAGGACTCATCAATAATAAGAAAAAGAGCCAGCGTGTCCTACGGTGAACTCGGCAGCAACGAGACGATCCCAAAGGACACCACGCAATTATGATGCCCAACCACCTCCTCTCTGGCTGTGTGTGCTCTGCTGCAGCACCCAGAGACTCTGCGAGGGCGGGGGGGGGGGTTGAAATCACCTCTGACCTTGTGGCCTTTCAAGTGCAGCAAACAGGCGATTACGATATGAACAACAAGCCCTTCTCCTGCGCCGCCACAGCGGGAGGCTTCCCTCGTTGACTCGTCTCACTTACTCAAAGTCAACAAGCGGTACTGATATGAAGCGCAGACTGCTGAAGCATGGCGGCTGTTGATGGGGACCACGACAAGCACCCACTTAAACACATTTAGGCAAATGATTTGAGTGCTTGTGTACGAGCGCACAGAATGCACGCGTGCGTCCTCGTGCCAAGCTGCAAGAGGCGATGAAAGATTGATGCTTAGCCAGGACATAAATGATGCATGCAAATGGGTAACGTAGAGGGGAAACGGGCCACATGTGCACTCTTGCGGAGACAAACACAGATGTTTAAACACACACACACCTCGTGAGATGCACTGAAATAAATAGCAGAATGATTAATAAAAAGAAAGAGAGAGATCAGCCACAGCAACGCAGTTCTCAGCAGCACTTACACCAAATGTTTTGTGACAGTCAGCGGCCTCCCTCTGGCCCTGCATGCCTTTGTGCCTGTCCTTCCAGCGGGGGGCTCGGAGTGATGGCGTATGGGGAGAACCATTATCCAGACATGTGACGCACACATGAAGATGTCAGGGAAACATGGCAGAGACATCTGTCTGGCAGCTGAATACTGCAGGTCATCTGCTGGGACTGTAACGGGATTACACACTAGAGCCAATGGGCTGCCATGGTAACCGCATCACCACTACGTTATGGCTACCACAGTGCAATACACAACTGCACCAACCAGCACGCATTTAGCTAGCAGGCTATTTTGTGATCTTGCCATTTCCTTCTGAATCCATCTGGGCTCGGTCATGGAGGAGGGGGGCACAGAGAGTTCTGTTTATTACAGCAGCAGCTGCTTGAGTGCATGGTCCAAATCTAGACTTTATTTAGACCGCTTATAGCTGCTGTTTGGTTCATTCACAAATAAAGAGCAGGTCTGAATTGTCTCTGTGTTCTTTCAGTCACGGTGACGTAAGTCTTTAGTTTGCTGCATGAGATCATTTCCTTTTTGTCAGCTGTGACACGTTTTACTAATCAGAACAAACACTGTACTCGTGACACACACATGAGACGGCCAGAGTCCTCTTGGGCTCACATTAACATGCAACAGCTGCCCAAACCGGTTTCCTCATCCATACAGATCCCTGAAACTTCTAGTTGAAAAAGGGCAAAAGCAAGTTTCATTGTCATATGCAGTTTAACACGGGGTCAACACACTGCAATGAAATGTGCCGGGCGAGAGTCGGCCAGCTCAGCAATAACAAACACGCTGAACCTGCTAAAACCGAGAGTCCGGTGGTTCTTCAACGCGCTCAAATTGTGAATTTTTCACTGAATCTGTGGTGACGTAGAACATCATGAACAAAGTCAAATAGAGGTTTGTTATGGATCAACATAAAACTGCACGCCAAAATCAATGAACGGAATATTTCACTTATTTGAATGCAACGTTTCCTCGTGTCCAATACTTTCTGAAACCCAGTCCTAGTTCAGTTACTCTGTAACGTACTCCAACAGGCAGTTACAGTTACTTAACTGTGTACAATGATCCTTTGTTGCATGCTTTTAAAACACATGTAAACAGTCCCAGTTATAATGTTAATTGCTGGACAGTTTTAATGAGAATTTATCTCATGTTTTGTATTCATTATTTTGTCCCAGAAATGTCTTCTCCGTCCCCCGATTCTCCAAAGTTTTAGGGAAAGCTCTTTGTACAGTCCTGCAACTTTACGCTTCTCTGGCACGTTTTTACAAAAACAAAAAACAAAAAGCGGGTGCGCCAGCTGTGCAACGTGCTGTAAGTGATTGTTGGCTTCCACATGAAGCTGCACTGAGATGGGACGTGCAACTGTGTGCTGAGTTAATTCCCCTGCCCTAAATAACATCCGTGAATCGCTGCCTGGCACAGGAGGAGCTAAGGAGCGAGGACAGTCAGCACCTCCAGTATGGTTCTATCAATTCGACGAGCTCTGAGGTTACCGTACAACTCCAAGTGGAGCTATTTTGATTGACTCTGCAGCATAAGGTCACATGAATAAAAACCACAGACAGTGCAGCGGTCTTCCGCTCACACTCATCAGAGAATACGAGCTGTGGATGGCCTGCAGTAGCCAGAGGCTGCGCAGCTGCGCAGCTGTGCAGCTGTGCATGCGTCAGACATTTTCGGGATCTTCGGTGCATGTTGCAAACATGCTCGCGCTGCGATATGTCTGATGATTAAAGGGGTCAACTGAAATGTGAGGTAAAAACAAACAGGAGATAAGGAGCGAGCTGCAGACACAGATGCACTTTGCTCTCCTCAGTTGATGCTCCATTTAGCAGAAACGCAAAGTCAAGCCATCCCCAGCGCTGCTCAGCCGCCAAGGAGCCACAGAGCAGGGAGGGGAAAGAAGGAAGTGCAAGCTCAAAATAGACAATGTGCTTTTGCCTCTGGCTCTCAGCTGTGATATGATTTGCAACGTGCCAGGGTGCAGCAGTGAGTGAAGTCCCGACAATCAGCACTCATTTCTTCCAATACTCGAGAGACGCACAATGATTCTGAAGCGTTGAAGGGTGAGACGCCCTGCTCACGTGCAGCAGCGTGCACACCAGCACTGAGGAGTTCAGATGAAACCACATCCGTACACCATGGAGGCATTTGGAAGGTGACCCCAGGAGATGAAGTAGTGCAACTGCAAACACGACGCTGCGGCATCACTTGTCACACACTGAGACTCTAACCTCTGAGTGATGAGACTTATTTCAAAATGTCTCAAGTTAAAGCAACCTGCAACAAAACTTCCACGTTGATTTCAATTCAGTTGTCGTTTTTTGAAGATGCTTTTCTTATTTAAGTTTTGCTGCTTCAGATCTTTTTTTGTTTCAGTTTCATTTGTTGTGATTTTTACGGTGCACCATGAAATATTCGGTGCACCGGTGATGGTGATAATAAAAAAAAAAACAACACGCAGTGAAAAAAGCAAACCCTATAATCCAAAGTAAATAAATAAAAAGACAAGATAATCAGATGCTGTATGTATTTGTACAAATAACAAGGCGGGACAGGCTAACTTTGGCTGTATGCTTTATATGGAACAGCAGTTAACTGATTTTTCTCTTTAATAAGGTTCAGAAAGGGATTCCATACTTTCTAAAACGTCTCTGTGAAGCCCCTTAATGAGTATTATATTTTCACTAACTCAAAAACGTACAGTTTGTCTTCCATCCGGTGAGTAAAGGTGGGTAAGGTGGGTGTGAGTCTTTCCATTTAAATACATTTCAAAGTCAGCTTCAGTGTTACAGTGCTTCAGTGCGCGGGGGTCTGGAGGCACCAAAGACAGCTCTGAACGGGTCGGTGGTTCTGGTGCAGGAGCTACTGTGGCTAGTGGGCTAACAGCAGCTGCCATTAAGTTATAGAGCGTTGCTGCAATTCACCTTCGTCGCCGTCCTTAGACTCACAACAGCCAAGCAGCGTTCCTCCTCCTCTGCTGCATGTATTATGTCACCATGCAGCTATAATGCAAGAATATATACCAGCAATATTTCCTGAACGAGAGGTCCATCACAGCCAAGCAGCGGTGATGCTCTCTATGCCTACACAAAGTCCTCATGAGCTTTGCTATTACTAACAAGCTTTTAACAAAACTACACGTCTCCCTGGACGGCCTCTACAGCTTCAGGTGGAGATGGTAAATAGTGGCTGACTGCAGCTCCGCACCACGTGGCCCCAGACAAATGACCCTTAGAGGAAAATCTAAGCTTTCACCACGAGTTGCTTTGAATCCAAGTGGAAATGCGGTGAAGGACACCTTCACGTGGAGAGCAAACGGATGCTGCTTGGTAGGTGACCCTCTGGACGGCTCCCGGTGCTGAAATGAAGGTCCGGTTAACTGAACAGATGCAAAATGAAACCACTTTATTTTAATCAAGCCATACGGCACCTCTTTAATTCAAACCACAAATGCAACTCGTCAGTAGCATTAACCCCAAACGTATCTCACGCACACATGACGGCAGCCTGCCGCTGGCAAAATTCCTGCCAAGACAAACAAAGACTTCTCATATAAAACTCCTGTTGTCATCATCATCATGTTGCCATTCCACCGCAGAGATTTTGAGACGGACATGACGCCTTTTGGTTCAGGAGTGGCGGTGATGGCGTTGGCTGTAAGCGAGCTTAAATATGTGCAATAATATCAGAGCCCTATTACAATGCACAAGCAAATGGTTCACAAATAAATACACCCAAAACATGCACATCTGTCCTGCTGTGCACTTTTACATGCATATATATCCACAGCATCCCCTCTACCTGATGGGTCTGCTGAGTTTGAAACACACCACTCTGAGGACACCATGCATGAAGCTGATTTATGGAGCCGGCCGTTAATATTAAGCTACTACATGCAGACCAGCCTCAGTAGCACCGAACACTGGTGACAGGCCTGTAGACTGCCTCTGGACTATTCATCCCATACCTTGTGGGAGGTCTTGTTCAAACTATGACAATTTATATTTCTCCAACAAGCACAAAAACAAAAAGCCTCAAGAAGTCGTAGCACACACAACGCACACTTTGCTTATTGATGCAAACACAGCTCCAAGTGTCGTCAAATACTAACACGCCAAGGCAGCCACTGCTCCCGTACAGTTTACGTTACAGCTGCCGCCACTATGCAGAAGGAGCTCAGCATCCCAGTTTATCAACATGCCAGCAGCCAGGAGTGCAAAGGCAGAATCCACCAACCAAAGTTAGCGTATTTTACCAGCAAGCCTGTTTGCTGCATCTTAATTTAAAAAGGTTGCACAAGCAGGAAACCTCAGGGTTCATCGCGTGTCCGGACCAGGCTCTGCAACATGACAACAAGACTAGATGTGGAAATGGAGCCGCCCCTACCTCGATGAGGAAGTCCCCCGTCCTGAGCCCCGCCTGCCACGCCACTCCTCCCTCATCCACCGACTCCAGGTACTGCAGGGCGGGGAAAGCAGGCGTGGGAGTGAACTCCTCGATGGGCGTATCGGCTGCGCAGCAAGGGAGGACAAGAGGCGGAGAGCGTTACAGAGAAAGCAAAGTGCACTGCGGTAACACCCACAAGACACAAGAACGCACAAATCACAGAACGGAACAACGACAGGACGGTTCGGTTTCGGTTTCTCTCTCTGTGTGTTAAGACGTGGCTGGGATGCGTTGACTCGAGCTTAAAGACGTGAAGGAGGGGTGAGCAGTAAAAATCAGCCTTCCAACCACGTTCGCCTTTCGTACCCTGCATGTGTAACATATACAGACGTAGAAATGGTTTTTAGATGTTCATCTCACGTCGTACAGGCCTTAATGGGGGGGGGGTTAACTCGCATATGTGAGTTTCCACCTCACTTTTACTTGCTAATGACCCGCTACAGACACGCAACACAGCAGCGAATTCTGCCTGTTTGTGTGGTATAATGTTTAACATCCACGCTGCGACTACAAGGTTAGCAGTGGGGATAACCATCTTGGAGTAACTGACGCCTGAACGCTCCAGAGTGTGAATTTTCCCGCCGCAACATGTCGAGAAAGCAGCATTAGCTTGTTTCCTGACCAACGCCACCCTGACCTCTGAGGTTTGCTGCCACACCTGAACAAACGGTGACTGTTGGACGCACGAGTGGCAGGTTTGCAGTTGCTTAAGGCTGTTATCCGTTTCCTCCCGTTTCCGGTCTTTGAGCTGAGCAAGGATTAATTACCTTTAACACACGGAAACGCACCGGGATGAAGCAGATGTCAACATTAACTGAGTATTCTGGGTTTGACGTAGATTCCCAAAATGCTCCTAAACAATAAAGCAAATATTACGTGTATATAGGAAAACTGTGGTGTCACTAGGAAGCTGCTTTCCCAAGCACTTTAAGAGTCTGTCTGCACATTTGTGTCTATTTAGGATATTTAAGGAAGCACAGTGCTTGACAGGAGCGCAGAAGGGAACAGAGAGCTTATTTATTATGGCGGGTGACAATTTTAAATTTCCTGGTTTGGGTAACGATGCCACAACCACCCTTTTGTTTTTAGCCAAATATTTCCAAACCTTGAATGCTGTCTCAACACAAAAGCGGTCTAAAATGACGAAAGTGAACAACTGACAGTTTTCCATACACGGTGCTTTGATTTCAGCTGATACTGACACTGAAGTATTAAGGTTTGATACCCAGTTCTACTGATTAAAAGGATCAGGGGAAAACATTAGTCTTGCTAGTGATGTAGTTGCCTTTAATTTATCCAGCCTGTGCTGTACTATCACCCCGCTCGCTCCCAAAACACACATGGCCTCGCCCCCTCCCTCCCTTGCTGTTGGGGAGGTTAAAGAACATTGTGGCCGGGAAGAAACCAGTGGTGACAAGTGACACTTCCTATAACTCATCCTCCTACTGGAAGACAGTCCGCGAGCACGTAAGAGGACATTTACATGAATGTGTACGACTACGTTTCTTTGTGCACGTGTGTGTGTGTGTGTGTGTGTGTGTGTGTGTGTGTGTGTGTGTGTGTGGGTGTGTGTGTGTGTGACAGAGAGAGATCTCG
>JAVQJV010102197.1:0-13805 GCA_036024995.1 Gadopsis bispinosus
AAAAAAAACAATAATGAGACTCAAGGACTATTAGTGTTTGTAGGGACAACTGAGTCTATCACACACCTCTGGGCTTTCTGTTAATACTCCTGATAGAAACTTTCTGGGGTGTAATAATACACAGGGTTTTTTCTGGTTCTTGCACTGAATCATTGTTATTGCATTAGGTTATGCTCAAGGAGTCTTTAATATTAGTCCAAAATATTAGACAAGAGGTAAAAACTCGAAGCCTAAAACATTTAAACAAAGACTGTATGTCTTGATTATGCACAAGTAACATAAGAAGCTGTATGAGATAAAAAAATTTTAATTATTGTTGTGATGTGCGTTTCAGGAAACGGGGGAAAGGACCCAAGCACAGGCTGCAGAGGTAAGTTTCTTCAGTGATTTAATGCAAACAAAAAGAAAAAAACAACAACACTCACATCCCTGTAACACCAGTACCAGGGAGTAAGTATGTAAGTCCAGAACCAAAAACAAATACTGGGAACATCACATGTGGTTGGACAACCAAATGCAACAGCGGCAGCGACTTGAACCATCTACAATGCACCAACACTTAACAATGGGCCACGTCGGCATATAAACACACCTCTCATAATGAGGGGATGAGCCACAGGTGAACACCCAGGTGTCTGGAAACATAATGAGCACAGGAAGTAACGCCCAAATAAGGCAGACCCCCCCCTGGACCCAGCCCACAGACTCTGACAAGGACCTCATAGCAACAGCTATTTTCTGTAAACTGAATCCTTTCACATTCAAAATGCAACTGAATACTCGTGTTGGTGACACGGCTTCACTCTAGTCTAGTTTTGACATTCTGATGAAAACAATGAGACATTCAAAATGTAATTTTCCTGTTTTTACAAACAGCACAAGTTCAAGCAGAAGTGACCAGTTAACAGAGACGTTTATCCACGACATGTTCAGCTTATCGTGGTTGTCCTGACAAATTTAAATGCATTTGAAACTCTTTTTCTAAAGGCAAAGTGTCCAATTTATTTATGCAGGAAAACCCAGATGAGGGCAAAAAGAGATTTGTTTTTATTAGACCTATCATAATGATAAAGCCTCATATATTTTGTATTGTACAAAAAGGGTTAGAGTTGACTTACAAAAGGCAAGGCAACCGGGGAGCCAAAGAAAGGAAAGCAACAAAACAGAGCCCATCACACGTGCAACACACAGCGTGGACATAGACAACGACGCCACAGAGAACCAGCAACTGAACACACTTAAATTCACTGGACACTAACGAGGGGATGGACCACAGGTGAACACAGGGGAACAGGTGAAAACACTCCAACACTCAGGGAGACACGAGGTGGCTGAGACGGGACGCAAACTCAAACACAGGAGAAAAAAAAAATCACCATGACCTCTCTTAACAAATTATTATTATTAATCATCATGTATGTTTTCTTTAAACTATAAAACAGAGCGTCTCTGGTGACTTTTAACTCTCAAAACAGTGCATGCTGGGAAGTCTACTAATATGCTGATCATGTATTGTACATCAGAAATTTCATTTAATGAGTAGAGTGAACTCACAGCAGGCAGCGCTGCCGGAACAACTCATATTTATAAATTCTAAAGTGGTCTGAAAATAAAAGTAAAATTTAAATTTCAGTCAACTAGACATTAATAAAACTGTTGTATGTATGTATTGTCATTATGTAATTGTGAGCTGTTGATTTGTATTGTCATGATGTATATTTGTAGATGTAGTACAGTAGCTAATGGGGATCCACATAAACAAACAGTAGCCTACTAAGTTTCAATAGGGAAATCTGTAACTTGGCAAACTCAAACTATACTTCCTCAAAACCGCTCCAAAACAGAGCGAATACCAGATAAAAACAACCCCACAATGTCATTGTCAAGCAGCATTGCTTTTAAGGCAGTGACATGTGCTCTCTATAGGGACACGAGCAGCCTGGATGAGTGGTGCAGAAGTTGTCAACCATCCAGATAAATCTTCTCAGAGCTCCACGCTGCTTAGACCACCCAGGAGGCTCGGGCCCGGAGGTTCGTCAAGGACAGCCAGAGGCAGATTCAGAACTGGCCCTCAGCCCTGTCCCCCCCCCCCTCCAAAGTGCGATGTCTTCTGCGACTACACTTCTGTGGGTCTCTCCCTCTCTGTACGATGAGCGCGCCTGTGTGGTGTAGCTGCAAGTAGGGCAGAGATTGTCTGTCATGCGTTTTCCGCCTATCTGGACTTGGTTTAAACAGAGCGGAAAGTGAAAGCACTGCTCGGTGTGGGCTGCGCAGCTCTGGCCAACGGTGACAGAGGGGGGGGGGGAGAAAAAAAAAAATAAGATGGGACGGGAGGGGGCACCTGGAGTTAATGACACAAATGTAATGCTCATACGCAACATGAAGGCTCCTGCAGGATCACGGCCTGCCACAGCCACTTAGAGGCTACATTTGTCACGAGCGAGGAGCGGGGAGCAGGCAGGCAGCGGCGCCTGTTCCAGGGTCCGTTGCTGCACCAGTTTGTATCAATCAGCTTGTCCTGACGGCACCATGAAACAGAAAGAGAAACAGATGCCAACTGTCCTCGCCTTGGAGAAAGTCATCGCAGATAGGGCTCAGTTTGCGGTCTTGCTCTCTTGTCAAGGGTTCCTTTCCACAGTCGGATCTGTCCGGGGATTAGTTTGATACCTGCAATATATCGGGATCAGATTTGAAGACAAAATCATTTGTTGAATGAATGGCTTAAATTGGCTCATAACCCATAGTGAGAAGGTAACGGTATTTTTGTTTTTTCAAATGGTAGATATTATAAAAACGCTTGGCATGCTACAGAGAGAGGAAGCATCACTACATCTGTAACAACGTGCGTGTTCGTGAATCTGCCCTTTATACTGATGTTTTATTCATGTCTCTGAGAAAGACACCAAACAAAACGCAGAACCTGGCATTGCTGGGCTGCGCATTATGTGGAATAAAGCATAACACAATTAAGAGGACAATTTTCCAAAAATGATGAATGCTGATGCTGTTGCTCCACTGCTTTGTCCATTTATCTTTCTTTGCATATTACTTGTTTTTTTGGTTTGATATTCTCACCCCTCTTTATCAACTGCAACTAGAGGACACAGGGGCTATTTATTTTGTTCGTTTTTTTCCCCCCTGCGTCGTATTTTGCTTGAGCTTTAAACGACACAGCCACCGCTGATGAAAATCAGCTGGCTAGATTCAATACAGTGCAACTAGATGACCTGCAAGTAAAGGTATAATCTGAAAAGCACTCCATTTTGGGAGTAAGAAAAACTTTACACAGTTTAGGCTCAAGACAGTCTTGTAGTAATTTTTGAAAGGCTTGGTCTTTGATAGAAACTGCTCTTGTGAAGCCGTGTTTCTTCATTGTCGACTGATGAAGGTCGCTGGCACATTTTATCAGCTAGCTAGTGTCAAAATAAATCCCTACAAATTAAACCCCAACAAATTCTTCTGCGCAAAATTTCTCCTGCACAGAAAGCAAGTAGTCTACCGACGTTTCCCCAAACCCATGGATTATTCAGTGACATTTGAACATAACTGGTGTATAAAGATATAATATATATATGTATAATATAATATAAAACATGTATATATACAACGCACTACAGACTCTGAAAAAGAGCAAAGTGAAAGAGGCTAAACTACACTGAAATGTGTTTTGAGGCCTGTGTGTGCGCCTCTGCCAACCACAGCCATGCAAACAGTGGCTTTTATGCTCTGTAACGTTACGTCCAAGACGTTATAGTTTTTGCTTCTTCACGGCGTCCTCTTAGTTGGAGTAAGATTTGTTTGTCAGAGCATGAGACAGAGTTTGGAAGCGGGTGTCTCGTGCTATTAAAGTCATGCACGCGCACAAAACATTAGGTTGAGGGCACACATGGCCAAATTTTGTGCACCAATTAGGTTTTGTTCTCCATGATACCTGCCATGCATAATACCATCTGTCACAGCTGACTCATTAAAAACCAGAACCTTGTAAATGGATCTTAGATATGCACATAATGCCGACGTACATATATGATGTTAAAAGACTGAAGCCAAAGCGGCACGCACCAGGCAAACAGTCACCACGAGTAAATAACATGTTAAAACATCCTTGTACAAACTAGAGGTTAGATAATCTTTATTTTACTTTGACAAGAGAAAAGGATTTGAGGATGAGGAACAACCAGTGAGTTTGGCAAACATGACGCTGTCCAATACGAGTTTGGGTGGACTTGCTGGAGTGAACTTTACAAACCTGTAACCCCAGTAAATAATGTAGCTAACAAATGACATGCTGCATGCTAGGTAAATACTTTTAGTAGTAAGCTGATTAGTCGGACAGGCTAACTGTTGCTGCTTACATTAGGGCAGACAAGCACACATGATCTAGTCCGTACACTTTCGCTCTTGTGTTTGGTTTTGTAAAGGCTACAAAAGTCCGGCATCGCACACTGCTTCAACATGTGGAGCAACCCAAAGCCGATGTGCCTGGTATTGGTTGCTAAGCTATGATTGGACAATCGCGATCATTGGTGTGGTTTTGCAATTTCCTAATAATATTAGGTAATTAGGTTTTGCTATTCTTAAAAGTATTTGCGTTTAAGTACATGTTTTATGCCTTGACTCCGGTCAGCGAGGTTGCCGCTGTGGAATGATAATGGAAGGGTGCAGAGAAACCTATAACTATATGATTTATGACTTCCTAAAATGAATGTGGCACAAACAAAATTGTCCACTTTCATGGTCTGTGCAGGTATCAGAAAGCACCTTAACTTCCTTATTCACATGGGCACAGCCAACCTGAGCAACTGAGACTTCTCTTTGGGTTATGACACGTCCACTTTATGCCGCCGTAGATTTACTAACCCCCATGACTGACACACACACACACACACACACACACACACACACAGCTTCCTGCAGCCCATGCTGAAACAACCTTGTCTTCTTTAACCTCACAAATGCTTATCACATATTGCATTTAAATGAACCCACTCATGACTCACACACACACAAACAAACCAGCCCTATCGCTCCATAACCCCCCCACCCTCTCTCTCTCTCTCTCTCTCTTTGGCTTCTGTCAACTTTGTCTGATATCAGAATGAATCTGAAAAGTTGCCCCGTCTTTGCCTATTAGCATGCAGGTGACACGGCCATCTTTTTTTGCATGTGAATAAACAGTTATTTAAATTACAGTCTGAATCTCAAGAGGATCAAAGATTAAACGGTTACACTGAGTGACACTTTCTGATCCCATCTTAAAGTAGGGGGAACGCACATTTGAATAACCCAGTGTTTATTTTAATTTCGCGACGGCCGGTACTTTAGGCAGCTGTCTGAAGAGCGATAACCTTCAACTGGACGACCCTGGTTCGACTACTCATCTTTGCAAGCATCGGTCCAGCTGCTGAAGTGCTGCGTGTTAGAGCAAAACTCCAGCTTCATTTTTACATATGAACCCAAGGCTTGAAAACAGCATTGCTTTCTGCTTTATGAATCAGTAATAATCCGTGCACAATAAGCTTGCCACACTGCAAGCTTGTCTGTACTGTATTCCCTTCTAGCCAAACCTCCCATTTCTGAAGTCCGTCAATAAATGCTGCAGTCTTCTTCTAAGGCAGGCAGTCAAATTCACCATCCTCATTAGTAGCTACAAAGCGTGCACACACCAACCAGAGATTCTTCAATTAATCCTGGAATGTTTTCTGAATGCTGTTACTGAATTGTAAAGCATTGAAAAAAATTTTTTTATCAACATTTATAAACAGGTTAATATGAACTAGACTATTTTCAATGTGATTGCTGGCGGATAATTTTTGCTTTTGCTCAAAAAGCTGCAAATAAAGGAACAACTGCAGCAGAGTAAACTGTAGGAAGAGGAATGATAAGAATATAAATAAAAAAGGTGATGTGTGTGTGCAGTTGCAGTGTCAGATGAATTGTATGCAGTGAAAGGAGTTGAAGGAACCAAATATAAGTGTCAGCCTCGTTGTAAACCTCTGCTAATTAATAGCAGCACATTTGATTTAAAGTTGGAATACATGATTTTTTTTGGAAACAAAACACTGGCTTGTTACCACCTTGTAAGATGATATGGCAAATGTGTTAGCAAACAGTTGCTTATTTACACATCCAGCAGACACAAAGCCACATCGGCGTTCATTTGGAGTCGCGTTTCTGGCCACGTGACAAATTTAAGGCTAATATTAACTCTCCTTTTAGCCCTGCTTTGCTCATCAACCTGGCTGTTTAGCTGCTAGTCGCTCCCTTTGTCTGGTTGCTGTCTGCTGCCGGGCAGGTGGTGTACAGTGGGCGTGCGGCCACTTGCTGGGGCCAGAAGGAAGACTGCGATGGTGATGAGACTGAACCAAAACAATGAGCTGAAAGATTCTAAAATGCTAAGAGCTGAGAGGAACTGCAGAGTTGGGGGACAATTCTCTGCGGCCTCTGGGTACATATGCTTAGTAAGCTACTGTGTTCAAGAGTTACAGTGATGTAGACATTTTTAAATTTGCTTTGCACAGCTCCGCGAGCTGAGAAACTGCTGCTGATAACTCAGCCGACAAACACGGACGGCCAGCGAAGCTTTTGTCTGGTTCTAGACGGCGTCTTGTCAAAAGCTGAGGAAATGTTGACGACGGAAAGACCTGAAGCAGAAACCCTGTTAAACTGCGCAGCTTTTAGTCAAACTTGGAAATGCTGACATCTCCCCTCCAATATGCCTGCTGCTCAGAGATTCAGACGTCAGTATGCCTGTGAGAGATAAACACGATGATCACTACAGTGTCAGACACTGGAGTGGCGTGGCTGCAGCCGCAGCCAGCGATAATGTGCTGTTGTCTTGGCTAACAAGCGCTCTGTAAGTGCCGCCGTTCGCCCTGCTCTCTAACTGAAATCACTACCAGCACACGATCAGAAGGCCTCCGCGTTAGCTTGTTATGTGAATAATGACTCATTGGCAGCAGTCGTGTCATGACACTTCGGTGATCATAGCAGGACACTGGACGCTGCCTCCCTCCCTCTCGGGTTTCTGTCTCACAAACGCACTCGCACATACTCGCGGAATGCTGTAGTGCACCCTGTAGCCACTTTGTCTGCCTCACCAGTGTTGAAATGTTTGCCTCAGCAGGAACTTTATTGGCACCGCTGCACATACCGTGGCGTTATTCACTGGGCCGAATGAATCTATGAGCTGTGAAATCATTCAAGGGGCGTAATGATAAGCTATCACGTATCTGTTCTAGCTTTTGGAGCAATAAAACACGCAGATAGAGTTAAGACTGCGAATGTGCCGACACTTTGCAATGTGAAGGGCTGCAGTAGCAGACCGGAGGATGCACTTCCTGTTTTGTCCCTCATTCATCTTGAAGCATATTTCATCGGAGCCAGTGGACACTTTTATTAAACCCCAAAAGCACCCAAAGGGCGTCCATGCTCAGTCTATAATGAATCACGTACATACTTAATTTGAAATTCATACAAGGCCTGACAACTTTCTATATTTATTTTGCAACAGTGTTGTGTCGGCTGCTACAGAGAAAGAGTTCACAAAGCAATTGTGTCTTTTAAATCATGTTCATTCAGAGATTATTGCCAGCAAGTTGCAGCAACTCATTACAAAATAAGCAGCATGCTGTGGTTGCTTTTTGGGGTTGACTGATACTGTAGATTAGTTCATGATTGCAAGGGTAGGGGAAAAAAAAATAAAAAATTCATTCAAAATATATTCATGGGAATCCTCAAGGAACTGGAACTTTACTTTTCGGTTAAATTCAGAGGGAAATCAAATCTTTACTTTAATTATCTGTTTCTTAGCGTCACTCTGTGATTTGCAGAAACATGTTTTTGTTGTTGTGTCTTACTTTAACCATGTTGATAATATTTCCCAAACCTTGACCACGCAGGGTGTCTAGCCACAACCAGTTTTGGCTGTCTAACCTCATCCGCCAAACACAGATATTGTAGAATTCATTCTTGTTGCCATTGCCATTGAATGAAGTACAAGGTTTTGCAGAATTGACCATTTTCAGGTGCTGGAAGGACAACAACAAGTGAGCAAGTGTGTGGACCACAAAGACTGTAGACATATATTTAAAATACGCAGAAAAATATACAAAGCAAAATACTCAGGAGGATTGTGTGTTATCCTGCTGTTTACTTAACTTGGTCATTACAATGTGTTCATTTAAGTGTGAAAAAACACATGTGATGGGAAACACTTTTTTTCTGGGTTACAGAGACTGTGCCTAACCACAGTAAACATTCTGCTTTTTTGATTTTTGCTTTACAGTGCTCCACCGATGGTCCACAGATTTACAGTGTGTATCGATCATGTACTACTAGATGCTGGCACAGATGCACATTTGTACACATATAAACACATTAAAGCCTACAAACACTCAGCTTTGACTTTGTGTCTCCGTTCCTATATTTATCTCCACTCATCCATTCAGCAACATTAGCATTTTTCCGATAAGGTCACCTCACGGTACGATTTCCCCGTGAGTGCTCTGGCACTTATGGCTTTGAAGACCGCTTCCATCCGAGTTCTGAGCAGGGCAATCCCTGACAGAAGTTGCTTTACAGTGAAGCTCTTGGCAACAGCGGGTCAGGCTTGATTAATATGAAAAGATGGTTAAATGGGGTCAAAATTGCAAATGGAACCAGTTTGCAGTTGTCATGTCATGAGCCGCCTCTCCCCTGGCAGGGTCTCAGATCCACGGCTTCTGTCTGTGACTTATGTGACTGACACCCCAGGGTGAATCATAAGCCTGTTGGCCAGCACTGTATCGCCTACCCATCATTCTTTTCACACGCCCCTCCCTCTCCTCCTCCCCCCTTGCTTTATAGGTGGCTCATTGCTGTCTCCACACACTGTCTGTGGGGGAAAAGTGGCTGCCACGCAGACCTCTCGTATCTCAGCACCCATCTATCCCCGGTCCAGCCCAGGATCCACACTTCGTCCAGGGAACATCAGCCTCGGGCTGGCCGCCCCGCAGGGTGGCTCGATGACTTCAGCGTGCACTCACAGTCACTGAGCTGCCCAGAGATTGGATTTGTGTCAAGTCAAGCAGCAGGTTTTAGCAGATATCAGCTGTAATCTTTGTGCGTCCGTGTGGAGTCACTGCTGATAGTTTTCACAGCCTCAGCAGTTTTCATGTGCTGCATGATAGGACGTGACTGATGGCGGCATGACAGGGCGACTGTATACTGCACAGTATAGGGACAGTAAGTTTAGGAATTATTTGGGAAGTCATTAAATGACGTACACTGAGAAAGCTTATCCTGGCAACATTTGTCTTGATACATCCATGACTTTTTCTAGTTTCATGACAACATGCTTATAAACATGATTTTGGACTGATGACATGTTATCATGTAAGTCCAATACAGAAAATGATGCGTGGTTCAATAATATCAATTTTCATCCATGTTGACAGTACTGTTTACACAGAATGACCCTCCTACATCCCAAATTCCCAAAGTCTGTTTGGATTTCTGTCGGACAGGATGTTTGACCTCTCCTGGCTCTAACTGACCCCAAACATAACATTTCTTGGAAAACACCAGTAATACATTTCTATGCACATAATCCATATTAAATAATAAATATGATATAATGTCCTTATTTGATGTATTAACAATGCATTTTATTTTGTCACCTTCATCAAACGAGCAAGATGGGTTTGTGGCAAAGGGAACTGTTATCTTTTTAAAACTTTTGTATGTACTTGGTTTTTATTTGGTTGTTTTTGTAAATATTAGTATTATTATTATTACTTTTAGACATACAGCAGTGGGGTCTGAGGGATACCAAACAATAAGGAAGTAAAGCCAATGTCATCAAAACACGTGCGTTAATGAGGTTATGAGTCACAAAAGTATCACACTGCTGTACTGAGCAAATTAACCTAAAATACGAATTTCCAATTTCCATTAGACTGCTCGACTTATGGCAAGACAGTGTGTTTATCCCAGTTTCCCAACAATAAGTGCTGAATGTGTGATTCTTTCAGAAGGCCCATTTCCAGTGGTTTCAGCATTTTTAAATTATTCGCTAACCCAGATTCGGTCTCTGCTGAATCCCAACCCAGATCTGATGTCTTGGCTAGCCACTCCACAGAACGCTGAATGGGTGATTCATCAGTTCCTGCAGTGCAGGGAAACTAAATGATTTATAGCTCAAATCTTATTTACTCTTCACTGTTTCCACGACTGTCACCATCACTGCTGACATCTCTGAATCTGGTTCTCCATATCTCTTAACCTTTAGAGGCCATGTCAGTGGCGCTATGCCATTGTTCCAATCATCCATTATTCCAAAACCCCAATAGGCCGGAAAATGTCCCATTGCTTCGAAGGCCCACGGCTCAGGAAATACACACTTTACCTGCAGTTGTTAGTTCAGCAAGTGTCGGCCCTGTCCATGGTGTTGAATCGGATGGGAATAGGCTATCATTCCTTACACCAAATTACATTTCAAGCAATTTTACTGTTTGATGTTACAAATTTCCAACGTTGGAATAAAATCATGGCAGCTTTACCTCAATAGGTTGGCGCCACGGTAGGCTGATCAGAAACTCGGTCGGAGGTGTCTTAGCCTGCAGTCTTTTTGTCGCCTTGGTTGTTTCCGACAAAATCCAACATGTTTGATATTACGGAGATTTAGGTCTCCAACCTTACAACCCTACAGTATCAACAACCAATGAAATGAACTGGCTGACGGATCAATTGAAAACGAATGGGTCTCGAATTAGTAGTGTCTCTAATTCGTAGTGTCTATAATTCGTAGTGTTTATATAATTATAAATGGTATGGGCATTCGGAGCAATGGGCATTTGTTTTTGGGATAACAGGCTGTCAGACAAATGGGCTTTCGGTCCAGTGCGGCATTTGTCGACTATTGGGGTTTCGGAACAATCGGCCTTCAGGACAACGGGCAGTCCCCATGCCGGTGAGCTGTAACTTCACTAAAGCTTGATGGGTAGTCCTAATACATGCTGAAGTTTTGGTGTCTAATGAGCACTTGTGTGTTGACCAGAAGCTGCAAGTATGTGACGTTCTCACTACTGACGCACTCACAAACACACTGATGCACGGTCTACTGTCAAACTGAATTAATGCACAGGCCGAAGCATTGCAAATGCAAGTTATTGCTTATTCTCTCTTCCATAGAAAATGCACCCGATGAATAAAACATCCGTGAACAAACACATATATTGATTTAAATATAACTCTATGAATACACTAGATTGCTCTTGAGATTTTGTCCCCTTCCTTTCCCTTCACCTATTATCCCGTAATCACTGACGTTAGCATATTCCTTCATCTCTCCTTTTCCATTTCACTATTACCATCATGCATTCAGGAAACGCAGCCCGATATGATAAATTGGTCAAATGCAAACAAGTGGGATGCGCTGCTCCTAAATGTGAGTCACTAAGTCGAGAATTTTGGGCCTTGAAATGTTTGACAGCTGTCACTGTGACTCTGGGCAATCACACAGAGAGAAACAGGGAAGGGAGGAAGATGGAACGAGATGAAGAAATAATGAGTCTTCCCACATCTGTAGGGCCACAAAGGCCACAGTAAATATGAACAGTATTTAAATTTAAGCTTCTCATCTGTGGCTCTCTGCCAGATGACCACAGGTTGGCATCATGCCTTTTTCATGAGCCCCCGTTGATAAAAATTCATAATTCTGATCTGCATTCTCTGATCAAAGGCCCTCCTGAAATGTGCAAACAGATTGTCACCTCAACTGAAACAGAGATGTTTCACAATGAAGAGTGCGGGTAAAACCACTGCGGGACACAAGCCCTCTTTCGGTATGAAAATGATACATGAAAGGCGAGATAAAATATTCACCAGAGAGAAATACGGGGAGATAGCGCTTAGCCTTGAGCAAGCAGAGCTCCTGCTGCGAGATGCAGGGGAGAGAGAAAGAGATAGCAGGTGGGGAACGAGAGAGAGAGGAAGCTGGGGAGAAACTGGGTAAAATGAAAAGTAAGAGGGACTGTAAAAAAGAGATATATTGAAGAGCAGATAAAAAAAAAGAATGGGTGAAAGAATGACCAGTAGGCAGTTAACGCCTCAAAACTGTAAATCTGTCTCAGTGCCTATTAAAATGTAGCCTTGCCTGGAAAGGTCACATCTGTTTGCAAATTTGTCATAAAGCTCATAAAAAGAGGCTAACACGTCCCTAAAGCCTCACCCATTTATATTTAGGTTCAACTGCAAAAAAAACAAGAAATTTATCCCCAAACACAGCAAAACAACCTGCACAAATGACACTAATTTAGCTCCTGACATTCTGTGACTGCCAGACACAGACGCATCCAAGGGATCATTAAATCATGGGCGAAAGGCATGATGTATCGATTCAGGACATAAAATTCTAGGTCACCATTGATTAGCAGACACTGGCCTTTTGCTTGCCTTCTGTGTCATTGTTGGGCCCTGGCTTTATTCTTAGGCGAGGCCTGATCGATAGGAGGGCCGCTTTGTGCGAGTCTCAGTGGCATTGTGCCTCCCTGTGGAGCCCGTGTAGGTCAGACCAAAGCACTCCGAAAGGTTGAACCAATGATGGGAATCAATGGATGGGAAATGTCAACTAACATGGCTGTTTACCACACTGGAGGACACTTTCTAGATACATATTGTTTCACGTGAACTGATGTCTAACCCACATTTATATTTGTCACCCCGTTCAACTTCTGCTAGATATAAATCTAGGACAGCTGGCTAAAGGAGAACAAGCAGTCGGGACATTTTCAACCTATGTAGAAAGATGTGTCTCCTTGATTTATTTATGTAGTCAGATGGCACATCAGTTAGTTGTAGTAGTTTCTATTATTATTTGTTGTTCTGTTGTTTTTTAAATGGTGTGCTATTTCTCTTTCAAACATAATTACTCGCATCACAATTATTTTGCACATTCGTGTAAAAAGATGTCCCGAGGCACAATAATTAAACTAGATTACGATGGCGATGAAGTATTTTGTTATGCACATAAATATTACCATCATTAGCTTACAGGGCACCACAAATAATTTTAAAACCACGTCCAGAATACAGCGCATACATTTTCGAGAGATACCACAAAAAGTCCACAAATAAAGAACACCACTTTGCAGCACGATGAAAGCATAACAATCCCAGTTTTTGATCATTTGTGTTATTTTGTTGAGCCATTTCATAGAAACACATGTTGCATATGAATAAAATGTGTTTTATTGTGTGTATTACACCTGTATTTATTGGCTTTATTCGCTACTTGGTTTAGCAAACAGCAAACAGTTGCCTATTAGCAGACATGGAGCAACATTAGCATTTATTTGGAGTCATATTTTTGTCGACCCGAGGAATGCAAGTTCAATATTCATCCCCCTTTTGGCTCTGTTTTGGTCTCCTGCTATTCATTTAGCTGCTAAATGCTCTGGTTTACTTGTTGCTGCTGAAACCAGCTGACGGATGCTAAAACGCGCCGTAGACCTGAGAGGCGATGATAATCCTCTGCGTTTGCCACTACGAGCGACCCCTTTCACATTAGAGAAAGTACTTAAATCCGACATTAATATAAAAAGATTAATTAGTGCGGCTTTAGTGGCTACAACAAGCCAACCGGTCGAGGCAGATGACCGCCCACTAAGAGCCTGGTTCTGCTTGAGGTTTCTGCCTGTTAAAAGGCAGTGTTTCCTTGCCACTGTCGCCTAGCGCTTGCTCATGGTGGAATTGTTGGGTCTGTACATATAGAGTTGGTTTGGACTTGTTCTATATTAACAATTGCTATGAGATAAATCTGTTAT
>JAVQJV010102203.1:0-13404 GCA_036024995.1 Gadopsis bispinosus
CACACACACACACACACACACACACACACAAATGTGCACAGAAAACAAGTCGCAATGAATATCACCTACTATTCCAGGTTGGATTTGTTTTCCTTTATTTTATGTTTTTGCTTCCAAGAGAACGGGAGGGGATAAAATGATTGTATGAACTTGGTTGTACGATATGGTCACAGATCCTTTCAAGAAATCAAATTAATGAAGATGCATTATGTATTTTAAGTAGCCTTTGAGTTTGTGTATATAAGCTGTATTCATTTCTTTAAAACTATGAAGAGTTTTAGGCTTCATCTGATTGTTTTTTTTTTTTTTTAAAGAATATCTTTTACGTGTTTTGTTCATAGGTTTGTGATGCAAGAAAAGACATTTTGAGCACATTTTACTGAAGGAAGTTCTTTCATGTTTTGTGTCCTACTAAATACTGGACAGACCCGCAACCAATCACTGGCTGTTCAGAATGTGGCTTTCACAAACAGTTTCAACCACCCCACTTTTAAAACCTGTTTATTTTTTAAATCTTTTTTTTTTTTTTACACACAGTAGATTACAAAGTAGCTCTCCAGTCGGGGCATAGCTTTGTGGCCATGTAGCAGAAAGAGATTGATTTTTTTTCTGACAATGGTGAGCTAGATGCCACTTGTAGCCTGCCAGGTTCGTGTGAGCCACAGCAGCTCGGCTTCAAAGAGAGCTAAAATGTGAAGAATGGTGTACATACACACTGTATTAAACACAAGCAATTTGCCGTAGTCTCTGAATGGATCAATAATCGGCAGTGGGTGGGAAAAGACTAGATTGTAGTGACCCCTCTGCTCTGTCAGTGGTCAGGCAAGTGAAGGTCACAAATCTCTCCCTGGCAACCTGTGGTAGAAACAAATATGTGACTTTTTATTCTGGATCCAGAGCAATCTCGCACCCTGCGACTCACTTTACGCCAAAACGCCTTCACCGCTAACACACATGTCATCTAGACCATCATTACTGTACACATGCCAATGTCTCAGGAAGGAATCATTTTGTGTGCTTGGCCTGTTCTTTGTATGTGTTCTGTGCTGCACCTCCTAAACCCTCCTGTCACAGAAGCACACATTCACACACTTCTGCTACTGAGCCCCTGAATTTTTCTTCACTCACACATTTTTGTTCGGCCTGGCAGACCAGGACTTGTGCAGAAAAGGACACTGACCCCCGAACCTGCGACGTTACGACATAGGATGCCAGTGTGGAGTCGTTCATGTGTTCCTTTTATTTGTTCGGTCAAAGCTGCTTTCATCCTTTAGGACTTCACCTGTCCAGAACAGCGCACAACCTTTCCCTCCACAGCTTATCTCGAATAGCAACAAGACACACCATCAGTTTGAGAAGTATGGAATATGTTGCAATTTTGTCAAGATTATCAAGCGACTTTGGAAAAAAGCAAAACAACAAAAAAAACAAAACAACAAAAAATCAAAAATAAAACCAACATTTAATAATTGTTAAATGTGTTTGTGTTGCTCACGTGTGTCATTCTATTCATTGTCTGCTACAGGGGTGTCCTTAGGTCTTCATTGATGATATTCATAGAAAGAAGAAGTTCAGTCTCTAACTTTCTTCACACTGGTTTGGAAGCCTTCAATTCTTCAATTCCCCTTTTTCTTGTGTGTAGCAATAGCAAAACATTGAAGAGACTCAAGGTCACTGTTAAAATTTTAATTTAGTGTTGTGTATTTGCCATCACCCACTAAATACAGCACACATCAGACCAAGAATCCTCATGACTGACCTTTATCAAAATCAGCATTAAGGTTAGGTTGAAGTGAAACTTTGTAACTTTAAACAAAGAAATAACATTCTTCCTCTTAAAAGTTGAATTCATAGTCGGTCTGGTTTGACCAGAGTCTTCTGTTGGCTAATGTTTGCAAACTTTGCATATATTGCTATATCATGGACATTACAGAGTGAGATTGACTTTGACTATGTTTTAGCAATTGCCATTATCCCATAATAGTCACTTGTGGCTCCACTTTAAAAATAATAAAATGTATTGGAAAGTTGCAAAAAAATTGGAACTCTAGGTTCAGCACAGTACATGGATTATTTTCGGAATATGCAGTGCTCGCTGCACGAACTGCTGTCGAGATGAAGATTACACCAAGAATAATGGCTGCTTGACGGTGTGCGGAAGGCTCAGGCAAACAAGTCCGTACTTGAATTTAGGCCTATAATGGATTGCTTGCAAACTAGTTGGCACACCTAATCTGACGACCACTGTCTAGCGCTTCTCATTAACATAGTGAAGCAACAGAAAATGAATCGCATATTGACACAAAGGATTGTTACAACTGAACAACTTGTTTTCACATTAGCCATGTATTAGCAGATTTATTTAAGAGCATATAATGTTGCAAATATGGGCATAGAAACATTAACATTTTGACACAACTAATAACATTAATGATGGCTCTGTTCCATTTAGGTTGTGTCAGTAAGCCAAGCCAATGAATCAGTATACATAATACATACCAGGGCCCTGGAACTTGAAGGCCTTATTAATGTCACCTGTAAATGAAATACTGTATTATAAGTCATGGCTACTCACTGCTGTGATATGCTGTTAAACCCAGGTTCATCTGAATCTGGATGTAGTTGTGGCTGTTCCTGAAGACCCATTCAACTGGAGTGAGAATTTTGAAAAAGATTTAATTATTAATTAATATTATTATTAATAATAATTTTGGAAGTTGGACACTTATATTATTATAATGTACTTTTTTTAATCTATGGACAACCTTAGAAAACCTGATTTCCGTGAAGAATCCCAGTGCAGCGATAGTGCCGACTATGCTCCGCCCTCTCATTGAGATTGTGACGTATCAACCAATCACAATCCTTCGCGCGGAATTTCAAACATTTTCAAATCAACCTCCATTTACCGACGTGAGATTGTTCCGCGAAATTCGTAAACAAAATAGTCCCCGTTATGTAAGTGCAAACTTAATTCGATGCAGACAAACAAGCAGAACTTTAAAAACGGCGTTACGCAAAAGTGCATATGTTGTATCACAAAACATCAATTAATCCCAATGTTGGTTTTAGATTACGGTGAGTGTAGTGTGGCGGAGTGATACAGCGGCACTCTGGGAGAGCGACGAGACGGCAAGTTACGCCTGTTACGTTAGCCATTCGTCGCTGTGCATTGTGAGGTTTAGGATAGCAGTTGTGCTTTCAGTCTGATATGATATAGTTAAATTCCTCTTCGTTGTTTATGGACTGCCAGAAGTTGACGTGTCTATAAAACGGGATTTTCCAGGTAAGGCTACGAAGTGTACGAATGTCTTTCAGTCTGTCGTTCAGTCTTGCCTTGGCTACATAGTTTCGTCTCTAGACTAGCTTAGCGCCACATGTTTCACTGAAAGGCGCATCTTGTTTTGTTGCGCAGCCTCTAATCTCACTTCAAGTCATTTCTGCGTTGACGTCTTATGTCTGGCAAAGAGTTTGCTGTAGCTATCGAGGCGACATTGCACGTGGGATATGATATCTGATAACTTTAATCCAACTAACGGCGATCTACTGATTTTGGTTTTCGTCAACGTTACGTTACGCTAAGTTAGTGATGTTTCTCGCGCGCATTTTGCCCAGTTTGTCTCATGTTTCTGGAGGACACAACTCTTTCCCATGTTAAATTGATTTGTTGTCTAAAATATACGGTGCCTGAAGCTAATTTGACGTTGCTGTTGCTGTTTAGCCAAATTAGCGCCATGTGCGGTTTTGACACGCGTGTTTGCCAACGTCCCCAGGTAACGTTACGAAAATGCCATTGCACGGAAAGATAGTCGTGATAAAGAGGACTGGAGGAGATGGGACCGAGTTTCCTCTTACTGCAACGTGCTTATTTGGAAGGTGAGTTCAATCAAATGCATTTGGTGGATTTGTTCATGTGTCATGTTTTCCTGTTTCCCTCTTAATTGCACTAGTTGCGTATCAGATATGTCTGGACAGAAAACACATGCAGGTGTTATGTAGGAGCCAGCATTTCCGGTGTGCAGCCTCATGTTGGGGCTGACGGAGGCGCTATAAACCCCCCCCTTTTTTTGGTTTGGAGGCGGGGCCATCACTCTGACGTCATATTTTTAAATGCTATGTCTGCTCATTGACCTCAAGTACAACTGATCCTCGTGGTGCATTTCATCCTCCACTTCACACCATCACTTTTGCTTATGGAACATCTCATTCATCGTTTCTCTGTGATTCCTACAGGAAGCCAGACTGCGATATCCGTATTCAGCTTCCTCAAGTCTCCAAGGAGCATTGCAGAATTGACTTGAATGAAAATAAAGAGGTAACGACACATGCTCAACACGGCCGCATTAATGTGTCAGTGTTGCATTTTTAAAAAAATGTTTCTGGTATAATGAGGACTTTTCATTGAGTACTCTCAGTTGTATCTTCATATTTTGATCATCACAATGTTAATTTGGTACATTTACAAAAAAGTAATCATTGCTTAAATCACTTAAGTTCACTGTGGGAAATCTTGACCTAGATAAAGGTAGAACCTAGCTGACATTGGTATTCTGCTTTGAGCTACTTGGACAGACGGTGCTTGAGGTGACTTCTCTTTTTTTGTTTGTCTCTCCCAGGTTGTGTTGACTAATTTGAGCTCTGTGAATCCAACTCGTGTCAACGGAGAGGCTCTGCAGCAGTCTGAGCGTTTGAAGCATGGAGATGTGATAACTATTATTGACCGTTCTTTCAGGTGACTATTGTTGGCTCAGACACGTTTAACTTATCATTATGAAGTACATTTTGTTTTCAATTTTTTTTAAGTCTATTTGTGATGGCTGTTCCAACAGTAATGCCACCTGGAAACACTAGGGTTGGGGGTAAATGCTGAAAAGTTGCCTATTTACCACTTTGACATTTACTAATTCTCATTTCAGGTTTGAGTACCCACCAGCACCCACACCAAAGAAGAGGTCTTCCGTAGGAGGCAAAACTGAAACCTTCAAAGTAATTTACTCATTTTTTTTATCCTGTATCACTATTGCATTTCAGTCTTTCCCAACATCTTGAATTTGCCTACACTCTGGCTGAATTTGATTATTTCGAGAACGTGTTAAGGAAAAAGCGTCTTGTTGCCTAGGTTCTTCAAGATCAGCAAGCCACTGAAAAAGGAGAAAAGAGGAGCTCTGAAGTGTCCACAGGTGAGACTTGTGTGATGGTGGTTATTCTGAATTAGCTGTATTTGAAGATACAATTAACAGTCTGCATACCCCAGAATTTGCATTTCTTTTGCAGATAGATAGAATGTTTAAAAAAAAGGAGAAATAAATAAATCATTGTTAATTTTCTATAGGTTAGAGAACCATGACTTTGCCCATTGGTTTTGCAGTACATAGTGGCGAAAGCTTTATCAAACAGATTCTTTACAAAAGTCTTTGTAGTTATTGTATTCATATTTAGCTCACTGTAAAACCTGACAGATCAGTTAAAATGTTTTTGCAGCCCTATTGTAACTCCCTGTCCGTTGACATGGATTCAATGCCTGCAGTTTTTCTCTAGTCAAAAAACCAAAGTTTTCTTTTTCACGTTTATAGACCCTCACCTGAAAGATGGAACGAACCACGACAACATCCAGCGATCCCTTGAGAAAACTGTGGAGGTGGAACCCAAGGAGGACGGTAGCCTGTTGCAAAGCAAGACCACCTCCCCCTTCAACGATCTGTATCAAATGATAAAAAAGTCTCTGGATGTCAAGACCCCTCGGAAATCTTCTGCCAGTCTGCTTCAGACGCCTACCTCAAGGTTTTGCACTCCAAAACCTGGTTCAGTCAGGAAAACTGATGGGCATTCTGTCATTTCTATAGAAGACAAGCTCAACATTAAGAAGAATGACGCTAAAGTCCTTCCTGGAGCTGATGAGTCTGGAAATAAAAATAGTGGGACCCCAGAGTCTGTTAAGAAGCCGAGAAAGTCCTTCCAGGTTCCTTCTACTGAGACGACCAGACCTGAAGCGGAAAATGCTGCCAAGTCTGAAGCAACTTCACCCCAGAAGAGAAACCGTGCCACCCCCCAGAGGTTTACTGTGTGTGAGGTTATTGAGCAAGTTTCCACTCAAATGCCTAAGTCCCCTATGAGAAGGAGAAGCAAAGAGGCCATACCTGCCGTGAATACTGAACAAGAAGCACAAGCAGGGACTTCCCCCAAACAGCATCTTCGAAGAGCATCACCAAGGACCTCGGGGAAAGCAGAAAAGGGTAATTATAAATATTGTGATACTACGTTGTTTCTCTTTTGAATTTAAGAGTGTTAAATGAATTACAGTAATTATTCAAGCACGTTACAAGATATGCGTGACTTTTACAAATGTAAAATCATGTTTTCAATTCCTTAGTGAATGAGACATCCAAAAAACGCAAAAGTGGAGAACTTGGGGCCAACTTTTCCGCACCACAAATGAAGAGGAAACGGGTTTCCTTCGGCGGTCACCTGAGTCCTGAGCTATTTGACAAACGGCTGCCTCCTGACTCTCCGTTACGCAAGGGAGCTGCACCACGGAGAAGCACACTCAACCAGTCACTGATTCGATGTGCATCAGTCATTGGCTTGATGAAGGTAAGACTTAAGTGGAGGATGATGACTCAAGTAATTCGAACAAACATTACAATTGTTATCGTCATATAATTTTATTTAAAATGACTCTTGTTTTTGTAGGAGTTTGAACATGATCATCCAGATAGCCCAAATGTGCAAAGCCCTGCAGAAATGACGACGCCATCGCTTAAGAAGTCATCAAATGCCAAGAATGTTACTCCTAAGGCTACATCGCCTGCAAAGAAATCAAGGACCCCTTCTCCCAAGGCTGCTACTCCTGCAAAGAAGTCGCCAAAATCCAAGACCCCTTCTCCCAATGCAGCATCTCCTGCAAAGAAGTCACCAAAATCCAAGACCCCTTCTCCCAATGCAGCATCTCCTGCAAAGAAGTCGCCACAATCCAAGACCCCTTCTCCCAAGGCTGCTACTCCTGCTAGGGGAAGGTCCCCCTCCAGAAACGAAGTGGAAACTCCTAAGACCAAAGAACAGCCAAAGAATCAATGCAAGTCTGCAACACCAGGAGTCCAAACCCCCAGAGTACAAGGGCGCTTCTCTGTGTCACGCATCAGCACACCATCACCAATTGTAGAGGATGCTGTTACTGACCAGGTGCCTATAGTTAGTGTAACACCCAAAATACCCCTGAGGAGGAAGAGCACCTCACGGAAGACTCCAAGTATTGCGAAGAGTGCTGTTAAAGTAATGCACAGAAGAAGTGGCATTTCACGGGCATCTATAAAACGTATGTTATACTCTGACATTTATAATATATCTTATATTAGAAATCTTGCACTTTTATCATCAATAGAAAACGTAATCGATCCCAAACTCGGTGTGTGTGTAAAGAGCAATGCTGAAACCCATTCAACTGTTGTTTGCCATTTAGTTTTACCATATGGGTTGTCTTCAAAACATCACATTTTATTTAATTTATCAGTCATTTATCATTTTTAAAATAAAAACGGTAAATGAATAATCCCGTCTGTCTGACGAATGAAACATTTAATGTCTTTACTCATGTTCCCTTATTTTGACTTGTGTGTGTGTGTATATATACAAATTTCATGATCTCAATGAGATTAACATATAAATCGGAATAATTTCCAGTTCTTGTGTTATTTTCAAGTCTTTTCTCTCTCTTTCAGTCAAGAGTTCCTGGGCAGACATTGTGAAATTTGGCCCAACTAAGGCACAAGTTGCTGCTCCAGCTAAAAACACAGTCACCGTGAAGACGATGACGAAGGCTGTGTCCAAACCACAGGTATAGTCAGATACTGTAACAATTACAGGCTACACTGTTATTGTAACAACTCAATATTTTATCTAGTCTTACAGCCATAACCAGACCAACCTGTTATAAACATTCTGTTTTGTTGTAAACTGTTAGGGGGGGGGAAAACAATATTCTTGTTCCTTAATACTGGACCATGTCAACAAAGATGCACTTATGTTGGTGTTTACTTATACTACATGCCTTCTCTATCTCTCAGACCCCTGCAAGAAAACTCAAGGGTCATGTCAGCACTGGACATGCAGATTCACCTGTCACCATTGTTGTGGGAAGAGCTCACAATCGAAAGGTTGTGCATCCACCTGGTGCTGCACCAAGACTGGTCACCAATACTGCACTCCTTACAAAGAACATGAAGATGGATGAGGACTTGACTGGTAACTACCCCCTTTCCATCCCGACAAATGGCACCACTTGTTCTTGGTGGTGTATTTTGGACTTCAACATTGTACCTGCTCATATTGTGTGTTGTGTTTTCAGGAGTTTTGGAAATGTTTAAAACCCCTGCAAATAAAATGAAGACAAGAACTGTAAGCGACGAGACCAGTGTCATGAAGACGCCAGTGGGAGGTCTGGGCACATCTGTGGTCGAACCATCAGTGTTGAACACACCAGAGGAGCCAGGTAGAGTGGGCGTGGGGTTATGCGGAATACAAATGTCATGCTTTGGTTCTCTCTTGACTTGGAGAGAACTAAAGCATGACATTTGTATTCTGCATAACCACTAAGACACATTGAGTTTGTCAAATTGAGTCATTTGGCTAATTTAATTAGCATAAGCTAATACAATAATTTATTTTATTATTTCACAGGTGAAATGATGGTGTCACCACTGAGTGTTTTGTCTACAGTGCAAGACAGAAGCTACAACAGTGATGCTGTTCAGCGCCTCCTTAATGGAGATCACGATTCTAGCGTTGTCAGTGATATCCCTGCCTTGGAGATGCACTCTGATGGGCCTAGTGAAGAGCAGTGCACATATTTGAAGATGTCTGTAACAACTCCTAAGCAGAAGCCAGAATTACCTGAGTGTCTCACTGGAGTGAAGAGGATCATGAAGACCCCAAGACAAAAGGCTGAGCCTATTGAAGACGTGAGAGGGAGACTTCTGAGAACTCCTAAACAGAAGCCTGAACAGCAGGAGTGTCTCACTGGAGTGAAGAGGATCATGAAGACCCCAAGACAGAAAGCGGAGCCTGTTGAGGACCTGCGAGGGAAGATTTTGAAAACTCCTATGCAGAAACCTGAACAACAAGAGTGCCTCACTGGAGTTAAAATAATGTTTAATACCCCTCAACGGGAGGCTGAACCTTCTGAAGACCTTCAGGCAACACTTCTGGAAACTCCCAAAGCTGTAGAGGCCGTTCATGTGAGTTTGGATGTTTTTAAGGAGATTGTGACCACACCGACACACGTGCAAGAATCTGAAGACCTATCTGAAATGACGGACATGGAAACGCCAAACGTGAATAGCTCCCCATTGATGTGTCTCACGGGTATCCAGAGAATAATGAAGACACCCAAGGAGAGAAGTGCTCCAGTTGAAGATATGGTTGGTGTCAAGAGGCTCATGAAAACTCCCAGCGAAAAGAGCGAACCTGTTGAGGAGACCTTCGGCATCAAGAGACTTGTGGAATCGCCACGGCCGAGCTGTAACGCACCAGTGGAAGACTTTGAGGGACTTCAAGAGCTCATGGAGGAGCCACTGACTGATTCCACTGAACAACTGGAGACAAATGAGGTAATAATGAGAACTTTTTCGTTAGTTTGATTTTAAGTATTTGAGAAAGACCCTGATGGCAGATGTACACTGCAAAAGGCTTATTGGGATTATAAATGTTAATTTTTCACATTACAGGAAGTCATTCGATTGAATTTTGGTTAAGTGCTTAGACATTGCGTCCTCACACAGATGAGCAAGCTCTTTGTGCAGTTTATCATTTAATTTATATAACCTTGGTCTAAATATTTAGGCTCGCTAAGTAACCTTTTTACAAGACATGTGTTGCTTGCATGTTTTACTTGCATTATTTCAAGGTGAGTGCTCGTTGTCTAAATAGTTTTGATTTTATTTTTAACAGGTTGAAGATCAAACACCTCCAGATTGTGGTGGGGACGTTGCAAAAGGTGAATTGGCTCATAAGTTGAATAAGAATGGTGTTAGATGAGTAATGGTAATGGACTCTTTCTTATATAGCGCTAATGAATGACATTAGAGTGGTTATGTGAGCTGCATTGCAACGATGAGATGATTAATGTTGTGGTTTGTCATTTCGTCCCTCCTTATGTAGAACTAGACTTTGCCCATGAGCCACAAGACAATGTGCCATCTGATGTGATCAACGATGTGCCCCAAGCAGAGGAAAAGGGTACGTTTAGTAATACTTTCAGTTGGTTGGTTATGTTGAGATGACTTGTTATGATATTATATAAAATGCGGCATTTGAGAGATGTTTTCTGAATCCTTATGGGAATTCTGCATATTGATATACCTTAAGAAATGGAAAGTTACACTAAAAAGTAAGTGTTATTCACTTAAACCAGAACTTGTTTGTTGTCTTTTTGTCTTTGATCTCATTTTAGAAGCGGATGCAAATGAAGTTGTCGTTGATGAACACTTAGCGGTGGTGCAAAGTGGACACGATGATAATGAATCATCAGATGCCATGGAAACGGTCTCTCAAGCAGCTATAGATGAGAATTTACCTATGGAAGAGCTCAAAGTGGATACAGCAGTTGAGAACGTATCTGAAGACCAACCTGACGTGGAGGCTGCCACTGGCAACGTCACAGAAATGGATGCAGCTGCCACAGATCTTGACCATGAGGAGAAATCCATTCAAGACAGAAAGGCGAAAACGGTGGAATCTAAAGCAGCTGAGGATCAACTGGAGGCAATAGAACATTCTGACGATCCTGTTGTCCCTGCCCCAGTTAGAGGAAGAAGAGGGAAGAAACCTGAAGCCCCACCCACTGTTAAGCAAATGACAAGGAGCCGAAGTGCAAAGGTCTCTGAAAGCAGGGATGTTGAGCTTGCAATGGAGAAAAATGTGCCTCTACCTTCCAAAGTTGCACTTAAGCCTAAAAGGGGAAGAGATGCCAAAAAAGCATCTGATCAAGCTGAAATGGTGCCAGAACCTGGGAGTGAACGCAGTCCCCCAGCTGATGTGGTCGACGAAGGAAACGGCAGTGCAGCCCCCCTGGAGGAGCCTGTGTTGAAGCCCAAGCGAGGGAGAAAAACTAAACCTGACCAATTGTTGCCAGAGCAGCAAGATGTTCCCCAAACTGGCAAAGCAAAAGGTATTTCCTCTTTTTGTTTTTGTGTGTGTGTTTCTGCTTTCATGTTGTTTGCTTAAACTGAAGTCAATTTGAACAGATTCTAACTAGGCAAATTGATGAATGTGTTTTCCATTCCAAGCAAGACATGGGATATTTGCATTAGCTTGTAACAAACAAGGGTTGACTGAAGTGCATGCTCAATGCTGTCGGGGCACGTTTTTTCAATTTTTACGCTTTTTGTTTTTAAATATTAATGTATGGTCTTTGTCATAGATCTTTTTATTGGTAAAAAACAAAACTCGGGTACTGTATAACTGATCAGTTAAATGCTCAACCAATTTAAAATGGAAAACATTTCTCCTCTGTATTTATTTTATTTTAGAAGCAGATGCAAGTGAAGGCTGCAATGACCAGCTGGAGGTGGTGCCCAGTGGAAGTGATGAAACTAAATCACCAGGTGCCATGGAAACAGTTCCCCAGGCACCTGAGAGTTTACCTGAAGCGGAGACGGCAACTTGCAAAGTCCCAGTAATTGACACAGCTATTGTTCAGAAGAAATTTGTTCGAGGCAGAAGGGTGAAAGTGGTGGACTCTAAACTAGCTGACGAGAAACGGGAGGCAGCGGAACATTGTGAAGATGGTGCTGTCCCCACTCCAGTCAGAGGAAGGAGAGGGAAGAAAACTGAAACTACTGCCCCACCTTCTGGTAGACAAGCAACAAGAAGTAGAAATGCAAAGTCTCAACAAAGCACCTCAGACGATCAACCCGAAATGGTACCAGAGAAATCTGTGGAAACCGCACTGATGACCGAGAGTTCCACTGAAGCTGTAAGTGTCCAGACGTTGGCAATAAATATCCATAAACAAGAGCTTGATTATGAGGAAGCTGTAGTGAAACCCATTAAAGGGAGGAGAACGAAACAGACACTTGTTGAGCCACTTCAGCCAAAGCCAGACAGAACCAAAGTTGTGAGTAATGACCACCTGATGGCACATTCTCAACTTCAAAAGTCCATTCCTACTCTTGGAAAATCCACAAGAGGGAGAAAGACACAACCTGATACTGCTGAACAAAATGAGGTGGCAGAACACACAGTTGTCGCTGTGGAGACCAAGCAGCATTCCCAGCCTCTGGTCAGGGCTAAGAGGGGAAGAGATAGCAAGATTACTTTAGTTGAAACTACTAAACTCCAGGAGCCAGTTAAGAAAATGAGAACCAGGAAGGCAGAACATGACCATGTAGAACCAAGAGAAGAAGTCCAAACTGCTGAAATGGTTGTCCCAGACGAGGCAGAAACGCCACTTATTGCTGAACCAGTGAACATGAATGAACAGACTGTCGTTGCTGCAAAACCCAGGAGGGGAGGCCGAAAAGCAAAACAAGACACTAAGAGTGAAACCCCTGCTATCAGCGCCACAGACAAACCCAAACGAGGTAGGAGAGGAAAACAAGTGACTGAAGAGGTTGGAGTTGCTGCTGTACTACCAGAGGAAAAGCCTGACCATGAACTGGAGGCTGAAGAGAAGCCAGATGCTCCCGTCATTAAAACTGGCAGGGCAAAGGGGGCGAGAATCTCTGTGAAAAATGAGGTTTCACAAGCCGTTCCAGCCAAGAGAGCCCGCCGAGGTGCAGCTCTTCCACTTGAGACCAAAGCAGAGGCCACAGTCCTTGTTTCAGAGTCTGCGTCAGCTTCAGTGGTGAAAAGGGGGAGACAGGCAGCGGCAAAGCCCACAACAGGTAGTGCCACCAGTGACCAGGCGAATAACGTGAGCAGCGCTGTTGTGGAAGACACAAAGATGTCCAAAAAATCTGTCAAATGGAAAGCAGACTTGGAAGAATTTGTGGCGGCAGAAATGACACCTGTCAAGGCAGTCCGCGGCAGGAAGTCAAAACTAGGAGACCAAGTTCGCGCTGAAAGCAAAAAAGTATCAAAGGATGCCAACACGACTGAAGAGAAGGATCTCTCAGATGAGACTGTCGAAGCTCAGCCGGTCAAGAGAGCCAGGCGAGGGGCAAAGGTCGCTGATGTAACCACGGACGAGTCCGCAAGCAAGGCGGAAAGTATTGAGACTGAGGCACAGCCAAAAATCCGAAGAGGAAGATCAGCAAAGAAATAAATGCATTTGTACATATTCTTAGTCATTGCTTCTTTTTTATTTTATTTTTTTTTTATTTTTTGCTTTTAAAAATCATTTTGTATGGCATTTTAGAAAGTAGTTTTAGACTGAATATGAAGCACGGGGGGGGGGGGGGGGGGGGGGGG
>JAVQJV010102208.1:0-20360 GCA_036024995.1 Gadopsis bispinosus
AGAATAGAAAGAGCAATTAAATCAAAACTCAAACTTACAGGCAATAACAGTACACATAGTGTGTACACACTCTCTCAAGCAAAGTGACATAATGACAAATTTTGATATAAATTAGTTCATTTTAAACTAGTGTGTTAGTTATAACCTTGATGTAGCCTGCATCATTAATAATGTCACTACTTGCATCTTGTCTAGTTTTAACTCATGCATTTGAGATTAAGAGAGGTTTTGCCAAGAAACCAAAAACGTCGCCATCGTTAGCACACTTGACTGTCTTGATTCAAATCTATTTGTTAGCTTTAAAACATTTGGAAATGTGTAGTTTAATTTTCCACATCAATAGACTATAATTTGCTAAAGATTATCTAAAGAAGCGAGCACAGTCCCATGTTAGATGGTTCCTGTCACTGATGTGGTGCTGCCATCTGTTGTTGATGAAGAAGAACAACTGATCCAGAGGTGCGTCTGAAGCGCTCAGTGGCTGGAAACCTGCAGTGAGATCTGTTGCAGTCCAACCTGCACTGACACTTGTTGCCCAGCAGACTCAGAAAACAGAAAGTCAGCCTCTCTGTTGGGCTCAGCCTCTGCTGGAGCGGTCATGTGGCTCATCAGACACTAGATGGCCCTGTTGGTAAAGCAGTTGACACCAATTTAAAATACTTCTATAGTTCTGACAACTTATTGGTTGCTTCTAGAAACACATGTTTATGAACATGTCATGAAGTATATGAAAAGGCTTTTCTGCTATAGGAACTTTGGTTTTATGTTACTTTAGGTTTTATATTTGTTTGTTTTGTTTTGTTTTGTTACCTCCAAGTTCCAGCTTTTTGTCCCCCAGAATACGTAACAATTTATTGACAGTTACAGTTACAGTTAAAACTACAAAGTTAGCAACCGCTGCTCAATATGTAAGTGGAGAGCAAATCAAACAATATAGCGCAGCTGTAAATATGAGAAGCAACAGCCGCTGTGGCCTTGGTTTTCTTTTTATATTGGTGTGACCCAACAGGAGTGAATGTTGGGAAGGAAGCAGAATTAAACTACTGAGAGAAAGAGACAGATGGGATGTTTTTAGAGAACACATAAAGGTTACGTTGTTCAGTGGGAAGAGGGCGATGTTGTTTAGAAGATGAGCGTTGAGTGGAGGAGGGAGGACATGGGCAGTTGGTGCTGGTTGAGCTACAGAAGACGTGTACTGCAGCTAGGCAGCCTGTGCAGTCTGTTCTGTGTAAAGGACTCTATCTTAGATCCCGCTGCAGATCTCTTGTACCTTGCATCCGTACAGATGTGGTTTGAGTTTAACTTTAATATTTATCTTTCTTTCTTCTGCTGTCTCCATACATATCTGATTGTGTTTATTTTATTCAAATCATTACAGTTTTTCAGTGAGAGCGTGCTGAACTGTTGATTTATTGATTGTAATCTCAGTGTTATCTAAATGCCCACAGCTCATGGCCTTTGAAGACTCTTCATTTAACAGGAAAAGCTCAGAGATGAGCAGACATTATTTAAATAAAGTAATGACCAAAAGTTCACCCCAAACCTTAACCAAAGTAAATTATCCTAACAACATCAAACCGAACTAAAATATTTTTTTAAAGTGTATTTCGGTTAATTAGACAAAAAAAATATGTTATGTTCGAAAAAATGTATGGTTGTCACTTTTGAATTGTATGTGAATTTGTAGTCTTCATACATTTTTTATCAACCAAAGTTAATGACTGTGAGAAAACAGTGGAGACACCACGCAGCACTGTGCTCATGTTGTTTATGGTGAACACCAGCGTCTCTTCTTCCTTCTCCTTTAACCACATCATCACTGCTCTGCCTCAAATAAAATGACACAAATGCTTCACATCCACAGTCAGTTGAAGTGTTGCTGAGCGAGAGGAACGTGAAGTAGCAGCTCGTGGAGTCATTGTGCTGATACATTTCGCAGAAGGTCGGAAAATTCAGAAATGTTTAGAAAGAGCAATGTGTTTCTGTTTGTGACGTTATAAAACTATGATTTAAGGAACCCATTTCAATCATTTTCTCAAGTTACAAAACTAAGGGGCAAATTTTGTCATTTATTTTATTTTTGGTTTGAAGGACATGACTATTCTTTTCATTTGAGGCTGTGGTCTCTCTTGACCTTCAAATGTCAAAACTCACTTTGCCAATTGGAACTAATTTACTGCAAAATAGCTTTGGTGCTCCTGGGTGACTGTGGGAGCTGAGACTTTTCTCTTGTCGTACTTATAGGAAAACCTTTAAGACCTTTAAGACTACAAAGTTACTGAAACATCCTTAAATTACCATTAATGTCTGATTCAACAACAAGGTTGTAGTTTCATTTGTTGTTTGATGCTTTGTACGGGACAAATATGACAAACAATTTCAGTTTTTCAGTTCAAGATATAAACAAGAATAGTATCATTATTATACAAAAACAAAATTTTAATTTAATAGAAACAAATAAAAAACATATTACCACAGGTTTCATCAGCTGTGGCAACTTTTGAATTGAGTGGATCGATCACAATAATGGAAAGTCAAAGTAGGAGTAATATATTGTTAAAATACCAAATTGCAATTTGTGAAATTCTCAAATGTCTCAAAAGGTTAATAAACACACACACGCACACACACACACACATATAAACAAACATGGCCATACATTAGCATGCCTGGTTTCATCCCGTTTTTCTTCTATACACCAAGGCCTAATTGATTCTCATTTTAATTATGCTGACCCAGACTCCATCTTTCTTCTTCACTGACAACAAAACCAGCGCAGGCCGGCAGTCTGCCTCTCACACTGTGAGGATGACACCTCCATCTCCTTACAGAGGGACGAGTGGAGGATTCACTTTGATGTCACTCCCCCACAAAGGAAAGGTCAAAATAATAAATGTAGGCCCAATTGATGGGTTGGTGGGGAGGGGGGGATTTCTGTGTCGGTTTTTGGACGAGTGCTCCCCTAAAGGCATAATGAATTCATACAGTCAGGCACGGCCAAAAAGGAAAACAGCATGGGTCCTCTTTCCATGAAAAGGTTGATCTAAATCTGCAGACAAGCCTGGCTCCTTCTTCCCAATCATTCTCCAACACATCACCCTCTTCTCTCCTACTCTCAAACGTAGGCTTGTCTCTCTCACACACACACACACACACACACACACACACACACACTTATAAATACTCAAAAGTATCCCTGTGTTTCACTTCTCTTTGACACACGTCTGCATATGCATCACCATCACCTACAGCGGTGAACCACATCACCATGGATCAAAAAGCCCTCAGTGAGCTGCTCCACCTAACTCTTCCTCACAGCAAGATGCCTTTGACTCAAGAGTCAATAACCCAGAAATACACAAATGCTTGAATATGTCTTTGAAGATTCCTCAGGTCATCCAGGTCACGGGGTATCTGTAAGTAGGTCAAAGGCAACCGAGCTACAACATGTCTGCTGGCCTTTGACCTTCTGTCTGTCATTACAAACTCTGCAGCCGGAGAACTTTATTTCATATTGTAGTAAAGATCCCAGTCTTTCTGAAAATGCTTAAAAGGTCAGGCTGAATTACAGGTAAATGTGTATAAAATAAGACATCAAGAATATTTACATTGTAAATCATCGCTAAAGGTATCAGGTATGTTACCTAGTTTTAACTACTTTTTATAAAGTGTTTTGAAGTTAAAATGTCATCTTATTTCATAAATCATGTAAATCTTAATGTGTAAGTCAGCATTTATAAGCAGAATATACATGTGTAATAGATGTTTTATAACACATACAGCTGTAAGCAGATATATTGTAAGTGTTTAGTCATGTATTCTTCAACAACTATAACTCCTGTGGGATTCCATACACGGAGGCTGCTGAATGAATGACAACATAGTAACACAGTTGTAATGACATAAAATATGTCTATAGGAAAGAAGTTATAATTGCTGACAGCTACTGTAAATTAATAAACACTTTAAAATGTTCTGTTCACAACTACATTGTTATAAAACAGTTAGGCCTATTAAATGTGTACCCTGATTATAAATGCTTAATAGGGGGATGTAAAGTAAACTTTTACTGTGGCCAGTAACCATATCTCTCAAGTAAATAGTGAAAAGCACAAACTGGCCCTCTGAAATGTAGTGGAGTAGTAAGAGTAAATGTAAATGCTCAAGTCATAGAAGTACCCCCCAAACAAAGTCTAGCACTTGGGTAAATGTGCTTAAGCTACTTTCCATCACCGAGGTCAGCAGGCACAGAAACACATGCTGGATAAATGTTCTGTCTTCCTAAAATTAAGAGGAGATTTAAAGAGGCTGTTTAATATGTAGTGGGTCCAAATCGTTCACTCAGTTTGAACTTTACAAAAAGTAACATAATTAAGAAAGAATATGCCAAAATATTCCCCAAATAATTCAGAATAAATTGTTGCATGTGTGTTGTTGCATTTTTAGTTTGGGCTGACCGACGCTTTGCATAACAACATACACCTTGCTGCTATTTTATGTAGTTTTTCTACGCTGTAACTGCGTCCTTGGCTCGGATTTTATTGATCCCATCGGTCCTGTGTTTCCATGTGAACGCGCGCACAGAACGCACTTATTAAATAGCTCTGTGGCTCATAACTCAGACCCTTTGCGTTTCCGCTCCAAGACAAAAAAATAAATAAAACCCCATCCCTCAGGCACCATCACGTCTTACTGCAGTGATGACAAACACTCTGATAAACCGAGATGTGATTATTTCCCACAGACGCAACGCAATTTCCTGATCAGCCACAATCCCCCGCGAAGATGCGGATTCACACTGAGCTGCCAGTTTCCTCCGGAGGACGCAGCCGCTCCGGGCTGAATTACATGCGCAGTCCTGCCGCGAATCACACATCACCACGGCAACCGGCAACGTTCACACCGAGTCCCCGTCAGCATCAGTGGGGTCCGATCCGATCCGCGGGCGACAGAGGAGCACAGCAAAGCACAGTAAGTTTATATTCCCTTTCCTGCGTTTCCGAGAGCGCAGCCGTGTGTCGGTGTGTTGGGCAGATGCGTCTGCGGGCGCAGCGGGAACATCTGGATCTGAGAGGCTTCATCTTCACGTGACGTGCTTAAGTGATTTAGCTCAGGTAATTCGTTGTTTCGTTCAAGTCTTTTACGGGGATGAATTGACACCCGTAACACGTGTATTCGGGTGTTGCGGGTCTGTGTGTCACGGGCTGAATTAGCGCCGAGTTCACGTTACATAAAATGCGGCAATTAAATACTAATCTACTGATTGTCCTTATGGCTTTAGGCTACATTAATTAAGTCCGCAACTCATTAGAAACAAGCCCAGTCATGTTGGAAATGTACAGCGTGGGGCTGCAGGATGCAAACAACGCTCTTCGCTGGCTGGAATAGTATTTATAGATTACAGATGGATGGACAAATGCATTAAGATCTATAATTAGATTATATAGTCAAAATGCTGTTCTCCATTTCATGTGCCGCTGCTGTGCCTCTCCTGGTTACACAGCCTGTATATAACAGCAGGCTTCGATGCAGCAAGTTCGGATGTGATGTGCATGGCCAGTGGACCCTGCAGAACTTGAGAGAGGCTCAGGCAGAATCAGCCCACTCTTACCGATTCACAACGCAGAATGCTGCAGGTGGATAAATGTGTGGCAATCTGTGACGACGGATTAAACAGTATGGAATCGTGCCCTCGTTCTGGTATTAACACGAGATCGCAGTGGATAAAATGTGCATTTAAACGACGCCATTTGCCGAGTGTGTTTCGCGTCAGAGGGTGGGAACACGGAGTTTGACAGCAACACCCGGCTCATTTGTTAATCACAGATCCAGGATGATTCATCATACCCACACTTCACTCCAACTGTGGGGGGGGGGGGGTCAGGACAGATGAAGCCACCCACTCAGCAGGAGCATCAAGGACTGTGTGCTGTAGTCCTGAGTAATATTCTCATTCAGTTGGGCAAAGACAGAACCAGCTAAAGCCGCTGCTGAAAATGGAGAAATATGAGCAGATGTTGCACTGGCTTTCTCCATTGATTGGTTTGTAGGGTTGGTCTGCTGGGAAGTCCACAATTCATTTTGGAATTTTGGAATTGAGGAAAACGGAAAAGCCTGAAATTAATCATCACATGCTTATTGACAGTGTTTACTCCCTTCTTCTACGAGAGCAGCCCATGTATTCACAGTAAACGTGTCCAGTGGTTTTAGTTAATGTTCCTCTATCTCCGTTATCAAACCCAAGTTCCGGTGCATCACGGATTTCTCCTGCAGCATAAATACTGTAGCTCTTTGCCTCCTGCTGTGTGCGTATCATCCTTATAAGTCACTGGCGTCAGTGGGGTCCGTGGGGTCTGTGGCTGAGGGAAGGTGTTGTGTTGCACTGTGTGAACGTGATAAGTGGCTCCTCACCTCTTCCCTCCACATTTAGATGATCATTTGATCGAGGCGAGAACATAGAATCATTATCAGAGCAGAGAGGTGTTGGTGGCGCGTTAGATTAACACTCCTATTATAAACATTAAAGATAAGAGTTTAGAGGAAGCGATGGGGCTCAGATATATACAAGATTAATGATACACCGTATTTATGAAACATGTTTACTCTAGGCTGCTGGACTGGATGAGCAGGAGGAAAGCAGGCTTCCCTATGAGGATGGTTGCAAATACAGGAGTCTGAAGTCATATCACTTACCATAGCATCATTGAGTTATTCATTTATTAAAGGACTAGTTTGACATTTTATGAAATACGCTTATTTGCTTTCTTGCTGAGAAATAAATGAGAAGATTCATGTCATTGTCACATCTGTACGGTATGAAGCTGCTGCGAGCAGCTGGATAGCTTAGACTGGAAACAGCTAGCCAATAGCTCTGTCAAAATGAAATAGAATTGACCTACCAGTGCCTCTAAAGCACACTAAATAACACTTTATATCTCATTTGTTTAATAAATACAAATGCAAAAGTTTAAAAGCTACATGTTGTGATTTTACAGGGGGTTACGTGCCGGACTACGTCTTGGTGGAGGTAGTCACTGCTCACTGCCAAGACATAATCCAATACAGAACCTACTGTAAAACAGCAAATTGTCATTTCTTGCACTCTTGTTATGTTTTATAGTGTTTCATTTGATTTAAGAGTGTACAGCCATGCTAGCAGCTCTGTGAGGCTGTACTTGCGATGCTTTAAGGTAAATGCTAACTTCATCATGCTAACATGTTGCTGTTTAGCAGGTATAATGTTTGCCATGTTCACCATCGTGTTAGCATGCTAACATTTGCACCAAAAGTACAGCTGAGGCTGATGGGACTGCCATTTGCTTTGCAGGTATTTAGTCAAAGTAAACCAAAGTACTGGAAAAATAACAATATTGGCGTGATGATGGTGAGCTAGTTGCTGAGACATTTCACAAAAAAACACAAATATGAGTCTTATGCTGTTGCTAGAGGAAAAGTCAGGGATCACCAGTCAGCAGGATTCATCCTCTGGGCACCATGAATGTCTGTACACATTTTCTGGCAGTCTAATAGTTGTTTAGATATTTCAGTCTGGATTAAAATTGTGGACCGACAGACATACGTTGCAGCTCAAGCTAATTTCTTGCAGTATAAGAAATACTTTTGTTGTGGTCTATATATCTCTTGCCCTGTCCTGTTTATCCTCATCACACTGTCATCTTCTCCACCTTCTTTCGTGTCCTGGCAGGAACCTCGATTTGAGCCACAAGCAGCGCTGTCACATTTGGTTACAAAGCACACAGTCTGAGTCAGTCTGACCCGAACTGTCTTTCCTGCTCTCCAGATCTGTCCAGGCATTTTCAGGCAGCCAAGCAGCCATGGTGAAACTGGGCAGCAATCTGTCTGATAAGCTGGAGAAGCAGCCGTCTGTGGACGATGGCTTTGATAACATCCCCCTCATCACACCCCTGGAGGTCAACCAGCTCCAGCAGCCGTTCGCAGACAAGGTAAGTACCTCGTATTAGGTCTGTGTTTGTGAGTCTGTTTATGTGCTTTCCCACTTATGTTTGTTTTTCTCTAAAAGTACTGTCTGCATAAGTTGTATACAGACCACAACAAACCATGCATTACAGAAATGCTGTATATGATGTATAACAAGATTACGACTCGCTGCAGAACACGTCTGGACAAACACCATGAATGTACTTACCTTCCAAGCATAAGCTCCAGCACTGAGTCTGCTGTATTTACCTTCTTTTACCTGTCCCAGGTTAAACCCTTGGCATCAGCCCACGCAATGCAAGCACCTCTTTGAATGCATAATGCTGGAAGAAAGCCCACACTGGATGGATGATGCACTCAGCAGCACAGGATGTTCCATAGGCTGATTAGATGTTGCTGAAACATTAACATAAAAAACACTTTGTAGGTCCCAAATGGTTGTTTAAGGCCTCGATTAAAACAGGCTGCTTCTGCAAATTACACTTGTGTATTTTTAGACATGTAAAATAGTATTTCCAGTGGACGCAGGATCACTGAACCTGTGCTGAACATCATCCATCAACCATAATTTAAAACAAATAATGGCTAATTAGGAGTTCTCAGTTTTTTTCTCTCCAGACGAGTCATGATGACGGTACGTTGTTTCTGCCGCAGGTCATTGTGAAGACGTCAACACACTACCAGCTGCAGCAGAAGAAGAAGAACAAGCTGTATGTGCCCAATATCAAGAAGCTGAATATCAACTTCTACACTGATGTTTCAGATAAAGCCAAGGTACAACAACAACCTGATGTCTGAAAATTAGCTCACGGGGTTAAGATAAATCTGGCAATATTTTATATTTTTCTTCTTGTCAACAAATCCCATGTAAAGGCCCAGTTTATTCCTCTGTGCAATAGAGCTTCATTGTTCAAAAATCACTAGTCATCCCTTGTTGCCATCTAAAATAATGTCAGTGTGTCTTTAAAAGGTCTTTGGTGAAATATGAGAAATGTTCCTTTTTGTCTCAGGCTGCCAGAGTGCCGGTGTTACACCATATGAGAGACAAAGTGAACAAACGAGCACTGTAGCCTACATGTCATGGAGAGACAGCACGTTGTTAATGGTCACTCGTTGATGTGTTTCACGTTTGTAAGTTAGGAAAGAAGGAGACTTTAGCAGGAAGCTAATGTGGATTGTTTTTTGGAGTCTGTGGCCCTGCTCTGCCTGTAATAGAACGCTGACGTTACTGCTTTATGCAAGATTTGATTGGCTGTGTCATAATAAGGCCTCCATCTATGAAGATGGACACAAAAAAACAAAACTCTGGGGCGCCACCATGAAACTGCAAAATATATAACATTTGAATTTCTCCCTTCTGGTTTTTTTTTCCAAAAGAAAGCACACGACACAGGACAAGCAATTTACAGATACTGTATGTGCTGTAGCAGACAGAAAAAAATGCTATTTATTTTCAGATGGACTTTAAAAACACAACAATGAGCCAGACCACTGCACTGGCTGATATGTTCCTACGTTACCAGAAACACACACACTGCAGTTCATCTAGAGTCAATCCCACATACTGTACATTGTCCCACTGTCGTAAATACTCACAAGAGCACAGAATGTCTATTAATCCGCAGATGAAAATAGTCTCTAACAAATACACTGTTTTCTCCTGTTTGAGTAAAGTTTGCAAAATACGGCAGCTCACAGCTTTTTAGGAAATGTTTTAGCCTTTTTTAAACATTACATTTTATATTTTGTTACCTGTGTTCAAAGATTAGAATTTGTTGACAATAACAAAAATGTCCAGCCTTTTCCTTTTAAGTACGGATGACGCTTGTTGCTGAAGTGGTGTATATGTGTATATACTGTATGTATGTGTGTGTGTTCATGTGTGTGTGTTGCTCAGATCACAGGTCTGATTCTTATCAGCTTGGCCTTCCTGACCAGTCTGCTCCTTCTGCTCATGTACAAAGCCATGTGGTATGACCAACTTACCTGCCCAGAGGGTTTCATCCTGAAGGTAGGCTGCATACACACACACACACACACACACACACACACACACACACACACACACACAGAGGTAAGCTCACAAGCACAGTCCAAGCCAGTGAAACACTGCTTTTCATATAGGAAGTCATGTGCTGTTTAGCAGTTTTTGTGAGTTTCATGTTCACTATTTTTGCAGAAAACACACACATGTAGCCTCTCGTGTCCACACACACACACACACGCACACACACACATACAGATGTTTAAAGTAGGATTTTAAGTACATGATTTAGGGACATAAATAAAATATAAATATCTTGGCCATCATCTTCCTGCAGTGCAGCAGAGACCAACTGTTCATTTCAGAGTCTCATACTTGGATGTCACAGACTATTTATTGCATTATCCCGGGCGAAGTAGTTTGTGCTACACCCACTCAAAGGGTACTTACACAGCCTACAATGCAGCTGGTGCTTTGTTTCCCGGCACACCCTTACATCAGTCACTTCAGGAGGATTCTCTGAAAAGTGGGGCTGGAAACCCAAACTCATTATCTCCCAATGACACCTTGGAGGCATCGTGTAGTGAGCTGGCGCTGCCACACATGTTAGTTAAAGAGCCTGTTTCGCAGAAGAAAATGAGAGAGTGGGAGAGACAGAGGGGGAGGGAGAGGGAGCGACAGAGCCCACTTTCTGGTCAGGCAGAGATTGGGTCGCCCGCCTGTGAATCAGAGGGGTCTTTAATTAGGGCTGAGCGTGACTAAACTGTGATTAAAGGCTTAACAGTGAGGGGGGAAGCAAGGAAGGGAAGGGGGGAGGGGGGACCTTCCGGCAAGGCTTTTGAAGTTTTTGCCGGTTACAGTTGCTTTCAGCATTTTTTCCTGCTAATGCGTTGTTGGAGACATAAAAAGAGGAATGAGGATGGAGGGAGGCGTAGTCACTGCTGTGCTTTTGAGAGGTTTGACTCCTCGCTGTGAGCGAAGGTCAGGTAGTGGATCCTCCGAAGGAAAACACTTGCGAGGTCAACATAACTCAGTGGGCTCTTTCCAAAACATAACATTAACAGGATGGACGTTCAGTTTGTATGGTTTAATTACCCAATGGCTTCTCCCTCCTCAAAAAGGAGTCAATGTGAGTTTAAAGATGTTGCAAAGGAAGCGTCTTCCCAAAGTCTCCTAATTTAAGGCCCTATCGTGAAAAGATTCCATCTTATGGAATCATTTTACATTTCTTTGGGATTTTTATCCCAAAACTTGAAGGGTTTACATACACCAGAATACTGCATTACTGAAGATAAAAACTTTAATGAAAACTACCAATGTGTCAACAAGCTGAGGTTTTCATCTCTCTCTCTCTAGAACTTCGATTGAACTGTCAACATTTTTGACGGACTGTCTGACTTGCATATAAAAATAATTGGATGCATTTCGCTCCATGATTTGTACATTCTAACTCATACAACCGACCGTATCCCAGACAAGTTTTTTAATCAATGTCAATAAAAATGTTCATAAATTAATTTCAAGAACAATCTACAGCTTGCTGGCATGGACTAGGTCATTTGTTGTTAATGTCGGAGCAGTTTGTCACCTGAATTGAAACAAACTCATATACTTTTGTCTTTCTGTTGTAACAGCAGAAGCACTGCACCCCGGCAGCTCTGGAGATGTACTACACAGAGCAACAACTGCAGCAGCAGCAGCAGGAGCGAGATGTCCATGGCAGCACCGAAAACTGTGCACACGACGCCCACAGCCAGCTCAATCCCAGTCCTCTCGACTTGGTCCAGAGGACTGGGACTGAGCTGCCACCACCATGGCTACAAGTCATCAGCGCTCTGAAGGAGGCTGAGGAGGCCAAACAAGGCAGCGAGCCGCTGAATGGAGCGCTGGAGGGAGAGGAGTGAAGGGGCTGACGGAAATACACGTGTTAGAGGAGGAAATGATGATGGGGAGGTAGCGTAGGTTGTTGTTTGACCGTGTGAGTGTGTGTGTGTGTGTGTGTGTGTGTTCAGGAAGTGTTTTTCCTTCCCTCGTACACTTTATCGAATCACTTGATTATACTGGTGCTCCAAAACCTTGAAGGTATCTGTATAACTACTGAACGTTTAAATCAGCAATGTAAGCCACAACTTCACACAACTTCAAACCAGTTATTACTGTTCATATTTAACATGAGCTAATACCCAACTGTGGCAGTGTGTGAGTGAGGGTGTGCGTGTGAGTGTTGTTGTGGTTAGAGGCAGGAATGTTATTAAAGTGTTGGAGTGTTTTACAGTGTTACTGAGTCGTGACTAAACTCTGCCATCTGCATTCTATGTGTGTGTGTGTGTGTGTGTGTGTGTGTGTGTGTGTTCACACTCATACTGTACACTGTGAATGCTCTGAAACATGAGCACACATGTACTGTATGAATGTTTGCATGCATGTGCTCTGTGCGCGTGTGTATGAATACATTTGTGCACTTGTCTGAGAAAGTTGGAGGTGAGAGAAGAGAAGCGAGGCGAGAGCGCCGAGTGAGAAGCCACTCTTGTCTTGTTATCTCGCCGTCTATTCATTTAGTTTCAGATGGGAACGTATGAAATCACCTGTGAATGTGCTCACCGTTTAACCATTAAGACAAGGAACTATAATTGACTATCTAAATTTTAAACTAAATTAGTTGATTCCACATCTTATTATCTTGCGTGTGTTTTTGAAGTCAGGTGTGCTGGCTGTTTTTAAACAGGCTCACATATGGGGCTAGATTTATATCAAATGTCGAAAGTATCTATCTATCCAAAACTACAGAGTGTGGGTGTGGGGGGAGGGGAGGTCATTGTGGGTTATTGTGAATACAATTAATTGTCAAAAAAGTCAATTAAATCTATTTTAAATTTTAAATTTTAAATCTGGAACACAATAAAGTCTGCAACAAGTAACTGGGCCTGACCTGTACAACTCCTCATTTGAACTCTTGTTCTGCTATTTACTGTAATTCTGGCTGAGAGCTATTATTACTACAAAACATCTATATTTCAAAAATGCTATATGTTACATGTATGTAGGCTAATTGTGAAAAATAGCCATTTATGCTCCATCCAAGTTTTGTTACTAAATATTGTTTTGGATTTATAGATAAAGATTCTGTAAATGTCCATGTACAATATAACCACAGGGTCAACTCATCATGATCCTTATATGAATTTATGAAGTAGCTGCTCTAATCATGCAGTAGATACAGTATACTGTAATTGTGCATATAATGCTCTACCTAAAAACTTCTTCACTGTTTTCTATTTATTTAATTAACAGACTATGTGTATATTATTTGGTGTCTTTTCAATGGTATACTTGTTTATAGATCTTGCTTTGTTACGTATGAAGAGTTCTTTTCCAATCCAGTGTACGTCCACTTTTAAAGAAAACTGTTATGTGAAGCAAATGTTTTTCTTCAATTGTCATCAGAAATAATTACCCACAATTCTCTGACAAATCTTGTAATTTGTCCCACTTATGTGCCATTACTCATTTTGACCTTCCTATTCTCTCTGTCTCTCTCAAAGAATCACGTTTTGTCAAGTGGCGGATATCTTATTTTGGAACAAAACTCTTCATGTGAGTGGGACGAATGTGAGATCACAGCACAGCTTGTTCCTTTGGGTTCAAGTGCCAAACATTTACATCAGACCCATCTGCTCTGATGTCACTGACTGAACAGAAATAAATGACTCAAGTGTTGAGTTCTCTCATTCGCATCCGGCCCGGTTGATTTACATTCGTTGCCTCTAATGACCTGAATTGATGATTCGCCAAGACTGATGAAATATTGGTGTTTGGATTTAACAGGAACCATTCATTAGGTGTTTTTTAGTCTACAGGAACCAAGCTAACGGGTTTTTGTGTTTAGAGCACCATCATTGGTGGAAGCTTGCTAAGTACACACAGTACACTAATCTTATGTAAAATCATAAAGTAACTAGTAAATGTCAGATAAATGCTGACTGCACAAAATATCAAAGTACAATAATACCATGCTTCTTACAAAACATTTATCCAGAACTCAGGTCCTTTATTTAAGTAATAGTATTACAAGTTAAAGTTAGGGTTAAAGTTCACATTTTAATTGAGTAAAAGTGCATGTATTGGCCATAAAATGTTTTTTTATATTATTATATATATTATGTTAATGGATTGTTATCATTAAAGCATTGATTAAAGCTTCTTTACATGTAAGTAGTATTTTAATGTTGTAGATCATTTGAACTACATTTCAGTGTTTGAGATGATATTTTATGATGATGAGTGTGTATGAACATTTCTAATCTGTGAAGCACCGCCCTAGAAACTAAAGTTGTCAAATAAATGCAGTGGAGTAAAAAGCGCAGTATTTGCCTTTAAAATGTATAGTGGTGAAATGTAAAGTAGCTTAAATGAATAAACTCCTGTAAAGTACAGTGCCTATATATACTAGATACTATCTTAGCGAGGCTGCTGAGCTGCATAAAATGCTCATTCATCAATTTCTCTTTTTCAAATAAAGTGGAACATCACGCTGCGAAATTACTAGTAACCCTCCATTACTTCATGATTATCTTGCCATTATTTAGCCTTTTTTTGCCACCTCAAGTAAAACAATGCATCATCCTACAAAACTAAGAATTAGCTACTGAATTTTTTGCTGGTATTTCACAATAATCATTTAAAACAACCCTGAGACAGCAGGATTCCTAGTCAGTTAGTTTCTCTTGTAACATTTGTGTACCCTGTACTTATGACCATATGACAATGACAGGGGCCGTTCTGCATAGTGACAAATTCTGATACTGAAAGAACAACTTGCATACCTTCTTTAGGTAAAGTGTTGAATGTAGGTCTTTTATTTGTATTGGACTAATTTTACAATCTAGTTTTGCTACCACTTAGGTAGAAGATTTGAATATTTATTTAATATCTCTGCATAGCATTCCTTCTCTTTGAACTGCATGGGAGACAGACATTATTGCATATATAGGATTCTGTGAAATATTTGCTGTTCAGAGTCAGGTTCATTAAATTACCAGCAGAAGCAAAATGTACAGCTGCTTTTACGCTGTTTCGCTCAAAGATGATCAGTATGCATAGAATTCAAAATATGACTCCTTCCTCCTCAAACTTTAGTTTAGCAATTTAAATCCATGCCACATTCTCTCTCTCTCTCTCTCTCCTTCTTGGGTTCTCTGCTGTGAGGCTGTCTGCATCTCATTTACACTCACATATTTTCACACCATCGCTCTAAACCCAGGGATGTGTGGCTTGAAGTTTGAGTGTGAGTGTGTGTGTGACTATTAAATCATTAACCTTCTGTTATGTGTGTATTTGCTAAGGTTTTTGTGTGAGTGTCTTTGTGTTTCTGTGTCTGTTAGTGTGTGTGTCTTGTTTCTGCCTTGATGTGTGTGTGTGTGTGTGTGTGTGTGTGTGTGTGTGTGAGCCCATGCTTAGTTTGTTAATTAAATCTACATTAGGCCTTGTTTAGCCTTTAGATTCCCCCCCCACCCCCCCACCCACTGTTACTGGGTGACATACTTCAGACGCTGTTGGCCCAGGGCATGGAACTAAATAAAGTGCTAAAAAATATTTATTAGGGCATTTATAGATCCCATGTTTGGTCAAGGCATGGCATGTCGTGCCAAAAAGGCTTAGATTCAGGGCCGGGGGAAAATCACGTAAAATCAGCCGAGTAGTCACGTAAAGGCTGCCAAGCCCCATTTTCCTGCTTTATAGTATCAACAGATCTGAACAGTAAAATAGCAGGTTGGCTTTTCAATTTGTCCTGACCCCCCCACCCCACCACTACCACTTACCCAGCCGTCCCCCCAAAGACTGTGAGAGAGGGCCGTGCCAAGAGTCATTTAGCCATTAACATCCCACCAGAATCAAATTCCTCTGAGCCCTGATCACTCAAATGTTGGAGAGTAGGAAGGAAGCTTTGTGGTGATGTAAGTAGCCTACTGTCTCCCTGTTTTTCTTTTTCCTGTGTATCTGTAGCTAATCAGACAGGAGACATTAGGATGCAGCTGTCTCTTAAGCAGCGTCAGCATTTCCTCAAAATGGAATATTCAATAAAACGATAGGGAGATGTGGATCAGGAGGTGAAAACAAAGAGAAGGGTGTGTGATAGAGAGCATTCACTTTTACTCTTCTTAAAGTAATAGTTCGACATTTTGGAAATATACGATTGTTTGCTTTATAGCTGAGTGTTATGTTTGTATATTAAATATGAACCTGGAGCCAGCAGCCGGTTAGCTTAGCTTAGCATAAAGACTAGAAACAGGGGGAAACAGCTAGCCTGGCCACTGTTTTATGGGGGATTATGTGCCAAACTATTTCTTTGGCTGGGAGCCGTTGCCAGGCAACCAGCAGAGATTCCAGGAAGTTACAGTCCAGCATATAACCACCCATAAAATGGCCAATTGTTGTTTTTACACTTTAGCTGTTTCCCCTCATTTCCAGTCTTAATGCTAAACTAAGCTAAAGCATTCTGCAGCTTGAGAGTGATGTCAGTCTTCTCATGTAATGCTCTGCAAGAAAGTGAATATTTCCCAAAATGTAGAGCTTTTGCTTTTAGTAAAAAGGCTATTTATGAAATAATTTACAACTTAAAAATACTCTCTAATGTGGGACAGCTCCAGAGGTTTAAGTTTGTTATAAATAGATGACTGCAGTGCAGAAACAGAGGTGAGAAGACACTTTCTGAGACATGCTTACAAAAAACAACAACAGTGATTATGAATAATACTTTGGCTGAAGCAATATGTGATCTGTGGTAGTTTTAGCATACTTTTTTCATGTGATTTCAACATTTGATAGGATACACCACTTTCTTATGCATTTATCAGGGTCGCAAACAACAAGAATACAGCTTATTATTGACTTTGACTGTAATTACTCTCCCTACATCTTCATTTTCTACACTATCAGGGTGGAACTAAATTCTCCTTAATGTACCTATCTTCCTGCTACAGTTTGATTTTCATTGTGTTTCCTTTTAAACCAATTTCCAATTATTTCATCCCTATATATTTATAGATCTTAAATATATTAGATTGTTGTAAAATTAACATTCAAAAAAATGTATATGAGTTTAAAAATTTTAAACTTTAAAAGAATGAACAATATGGCAGATGCAGAGATGTCTTTTTTGTCTGATTGGCTGTTCCTGCTCAAAGCATGTGATTAATCATGTGATCACTTGGGACTCGCTCTTACATGGTGCTCCTACATTTAACTAAGTGTGTCTTTTTTATTTCTTCTTTACACCCAGCAAACAACCTTTCTTACTCCCTAATTGGCTCTTTAGAGTTTTTAAGTGTAGTTTTTTAAGTGTAATTCTTAGAAATTTGATAAATAAGAAGAGATGGTGAGGAAGAGATAATGAGACAGCAGAGAAATGGACGGAAAAGCAGAAGCAAAGATGAACAGAAAGAACAGAAAGAACAGATGAGAGGCGGCGAGGCCTGGGAAGGGAAGGCGGGGGGGTTTGGGGTAGAAGAAGAGAAGGCGGAGGAGACCAAGAGGCATGGAGGTGTGGTGGAGGAGGAGGGTGAATCCAGGCTGACCCCTGTGTCTGTGTGTGTTGTTGTGTGTCTCAGTGGGTTTCCTCTGCCCTGGCGCCAGCTGGAAATGCCTCCACTAAGCAGAGGCAGTACACACATCATCCTCCATTCACCCCCATTCAGTCCCCTTTGATGAGAGTAACACTATACATGCCCAGTGTGCCTCACAGATCCTATGAAGCTGCTGTTTAAAGGATGGGAGCGAGAGCCGGGGCCGCTGATCATAACTTATCGAGTGCTCAGACGCACTGTCATCCAGGTTCGTTGCCCTGTCGAGCAAATAAAAGCGAAGACAATTGAGAAGGTTTTGTAATTGTGAGTGATGTTGTTGTTACAGTGGTGGAGGTTTCATGAGGTACGCTGCCACCTAGGGGTCATCTCCCATGGTTGCAGAGAGGAATGTGGTTTCCCCTCTGCTTATTTGAGCCACTAGTTTGATAAACAGTATTTAAGTGGATTATATTTTCTTAAAAGCCTTTAAAGTTACTAAAAAACAGCTGTGGAAACATCTTAATAACCTTCTTTTTTCACATTATAAGGGAATTATACCTTTTTGTCCATACCTTGAATACCTGCTGTCGGATTAGTCACAGTTGCTCTTTAAAGTTGGTCCTCATGATGGTTTTTTAAATGACTCAATAGCCATGAAATTAGTCATTAGTTTGTTATCCTGCCGTGATGTTGCCCTCATGCAACAAAAACCTCGCCAGTAAACAATTATCTGACTGACACGCCGAGGTAAAGGTCCAAATCTGCAGCCCAGACATGCCGTGAGGAAGGAAAACAACCGGCTTTGCTTAGTTTAGCTTTAGTTTGCTTTGTTCTGGCCATTACGGAGCCGAAATATTGTCATTACTCATAGACCAAATCCTTTTACGACATCCTGCAATTAAACTTTAAGCTAATAGGTTAATGGGACAAATGGAGTTTGAACGCTAGAAGTTGGTTTCTATTAGGGATGGCAATGCACTGTTGCATGCTCTGCACACACACTCACTCACTATGTTATCCCCCCCCTTTCTCTCTCTCTGACACACACACACGCACGCGCACGCACGCACACACACACACACACACACACGCAAACACAAACACAGAGAACAGACTGGTTTGATTTAGGCTTTGCGGTCCCCTCCCGGTGCAGTCACAGACAGGGAGAGAGGACCAGAGCGCAGTGAACTCCAGTTCAGCCTGAGCCCGGCTGTCTCTGCTAAGCTTCAAGTTGAAACCCTCCAAATTGGGTTTAATCTGTGTTTTGCTTTGCCAATTATCAACCCACAGAGCTGCATGGCAAATGGGGATGAATGAGATTTAGATGGGCCTGGTTGAGAGGAAGGTCACGCTGTGATTAATGGTGATCTGTTGAATCCATGAGTCGGTCCGGTTCAGACGTAGCACGGGATTAGTTGTCAGAAAATGAACATTTGCAGGAAGAAATGTGGAGCATGATGCAGCAGAAACGCAGTTTGAAGCTTTTGAGTGTAAAAATGAATGTCAAACTGTAACTAAAACCAAAGTGGTTTTACCAAACAGCACTATTTGTTTTTCAATCAACGTGCTTTCCAGACAAGCGGTCTGGTTTCTGAGTCATGTAATACCAGTACTGTGGTATCACGGGTTTTATAAAGATGAATATACTGTCTGTGAGCCTACTGTTCATTATAATCACTGCTAATTACACCATGTGCACATCATATGGAGCACTCGGAAAAACAGAATGACATCTCATTTCTACAACTTTCAAATGTTCATGTGCTTAAATTGTTGGAAAGGCTAAATTCTGAATTTTGTTTTCCAAGTTTCGCTTAAAGGGGAACTCCGCTGATTTTACATAATGGGAATCAGTTTACTCATCATGAGGAATACTATTTAGCCTTTGAAAACTCTTCTCAGGCTCTGATGTGAGTTTTCCAAAATCTGAAAAAACAACAACATGATGATGTCATTAAGGTTATCTCAGCTTCGTTTTTTTTTATTTTTTTTTTTATCAGAAAGCCTGCCTTACAAAAACTGGAGGTGTGGAGTTTGAAAGAAGTTGCCATTTGGGAGGCAAGGGGGTGGGGTCTACTGAAAAGATGCTATTACTGTAAGTTGCATTATGAGAAATGTAGGAACTATTCTTTTTGGAGCTTTGCTCATACTACACATGAAACGTCATATCTCAGCATCCACTCTTTTTAAAATTTATTTCTTGTGTGTCCCTCAGCTATTTGGTAGTACAATACTAAACTGCTGGAGTGTCCCTTTAAATCAACTACAGCAGACATGACTTGTTTTTTCTAACTTGTATTACTGTGAATATATAACTTTTCACAAGTGATCGCAAGTAATCTAATGTTTTCATTACTGATTAATGTTCAGATTGCTTTGGTCTACTAATTGTCAGATCTTAGTAAAAAAAAAAACGCCCATTGCATATTTCTGTGCCCAAGGCGATGCTATAAAATGTCTTGTTTTATTCAACCAACAGTAACATAAGACAAAGATAAGCAGCAAATCCTCACAAATGAGAAGAAAAATTGATTAATCAATAACTTATCAAAATACGTAGTTGCCTATTTTTTTCAGATGCTCTACTAATGGACGACGCGTTTCAACTCTTTAACTCAATATTTTAATTATTTACTAGCTTTGCTTGGCATCCGTATTGATACCTTTTTGCTATTTGTGATGTTTTCTGTGTTAAAACATCAACATGAAAAACATTTAGCGATGGAGTGTCTCTCTCTTAGTTTCAGGTATTTCTGTCAGTCTGTCTCTCTCTTTATATCAGGATGTCCTCACTGACCTGTCTTTCTCTCCCTCTGGGCGTATTCCACTCTCTCTCTCTCTCTCTCTCTCTCTCT
>JAVQJV010102210.1:0-18113 GCA_036024995.1 Gadopsis bispinosus
AGAAAAATACAGCATTGCTCAGCCAGCATTGTTGGTCATTATCACGAGTCATTTGACCCTGATAGTCACGGAAAAGCCTGCATTCTGTAGATTATTTAAAATTTCTAATACGCAATACACGAGGAAAAAGAAAACTGATCTTCATGAGGATCGGGTCTAAAAGGGAACAGTGTGTGCTCTCTCCTAACAGTCAAACGCACGTGTGTATCACTGTTTGTGTTTTCCTGTTTGCCAGAAGGATATTACTGCAGAGTTAGAAATGGAGCTGCTACGCCCCGGTGGATTTGTGGTTAGAACGAGCTTTTAATCCATGCTGTGGCATCCATTCTCAACAAATCAGAGAGAGGTGGCTCATATCTGCTACTCTGAAAGGTAGCAAAAGACCTTCAGGAAAATCAGAGGCAGAAGCATTGCATTAGGTGCCAACTTGATGACTTTACCTAGAAGAATTCTAATAAAAAACAGGCTACGGGAGAGGAAATAAATAATCAAAAAGGTGTTGAATCAGGGAAAGGCCACCTTTTCACACTGTCCTTATCCTTTTTAATCCATACTTCATAATATATTATCTCACCTGTGATGTGCCACAGACACACGCAGCCTTCATACTGAGCACTTTCCTTCACCTTGGCTGAAAGAGCTTTGAGTCGCTATGTTTGTGTATCAGTCATTCACCAATGTAGCCATGAAAACAGCGTATTTGCTATTGCCAGGGATACCGCTCAACCATCAAAATCTCAGCGCATGTGGTTATGTGGCTAGCTGAATGCTGCTGCTCTCTTATCACTCCATCAGCAGGGAAGAGGGACGACACAGCGACCCCCCAAAAGTACCAGCTAGTCCAGTAAACAAGCACAGATCCCCGGTGACCGGGTACAGTGCGATTTCACACGGATGACAAAGGCAGGAACGACCTATAACATGACCGAATCACTCAAATAAAGAAAAACACATACACTAGTAAATAAATAAATAAATAATAATGGTGATCTGTGTGATCTATGTAAACTAGTGAAGTGCATTATGGGTGAGATGTGGCCAGGCTTTGCGGTTCTCTGAGCTGAGACACAGAAGCTAATCCTCTCAGAAAAAGAGAAAGGAAGCTAACCCTGATGCAGCTGAAACCCTTTTCCAGTTTGTCATTCCGCACTTCAAAGCATACATGATGAAATCCCCCAAGGTATTATAAGAGCTCTGGCATAGCAGCCACCCTCAACATTGTCCTAGCCTAATGCCTCATAAACGGAGTCTGGAAACACGTCCCTTTACCATTTCGAAAGTCTTTGTAGCCTTGGATCTTTAAGAACCTTTTAGAGTTGCAGAGGAAGAGGTGCTCTCCTCCTGGAGGAGATACGAGGCGTTTGTGAATTATTATGCGGCCAAGGGATTCCTGTCCGCTCACCGTAAAATACTGCACATACAGTAAGCACACGCACCTCTTTGAGAATGTTTAGATCAGGACAGGAACCAGGCATTGATCTCCTTCCGAGCTTTGCTGAATGAGGGCTTATACAGAAATATAGTGCACAAGGAAATATGTGTCCTAGATAGAGACGGGCATGTGATTTAAGTCATTCAGTTCCCAATGCACTGTGTGATGCCACTGAATGCCACTTGTTATACAGCTTGCTGAGCTGTCAGATTATTGGGTTTCATAAATACATCCATTATTGGTCTCCAGCCTTCAGACTAACACAGCCTGCTGGACTGAACTGAAAGCAACAGCTGAAGCTCTGTACTGCTCAGTCAAACAGGGAGAAGTTGGAGAAGTGGATGTTGTTCAGCTTATTTAGGTTCTAGATACTAGGTAAGCAAATAATCATTATAATCCATATAAACTAAAGGCCTCTGTTACAAGTTTTTAGTGCAAAAAAGGAAAAATGATTCCTAGATTTCACTTCTGGGGCAGTGAGTTGACATACACATTGAAAGGCCAAGTCCTTCTATTACTTTCACTGTTGATTAATTATTTAGTCTGTAAAATGTCAGAAAATAATGGCCATCACAGATTACCAGAGCCCAGGTGGCATCCTCTACCCTAAAACCCAGTATTCAAATTGAAAGTATTTAATTTGCATTAAATAAATACTATTGTAAAAAGTGTGATTTCTGTATAAGATTTCAGGAAAGATTCAGTGAAATTCTGAGCTAATATTTAATCTATTTATCTGTAATAATTAAAGGCTTCAATCCTGTTAAGATCAACAGCATGCACCAGCATGCTACTTGTGCAGAAAATGGAATTAATGGTTCCATTTAACAGCTTATTCTACTGTACAGAAATCTGGTTCAGCTGTTCACCCTTTCTGCTATAGTATCTCCTATTAATCCCTTAACCCGACTACCTCACAACCTCCCTTTGGGCCGACTGCCAAACTTGCCGTTTCATCTTACAAATGGCAGCGAGGGCGCCGAAACGGAGCGTGCACTGGCTCTGTAAACAACAAGGACCATCAGAATGTGGTTTGTCTATTAACCAAGATAGAACCAGGATCCGTGTGAGTGTGTGTGTGTGAGAGAGAGAGAGAGAGAGAGAGAGAGAGAGGGAGAAAGTGAAAGAGATAAATTGGGAGGACTCTGTCTGCCCCCGCTGTTCTCACTCAGCAGACTTGTGATAAGGTTTATCTCCGGTGCCTAACGAGTTCGCCCAGTAACCCTTCTCCAGCTCAAAGCCAGCAATGGGTTGAGCTCCCTTAGGTGACCTGTGTGTGTTGTTCATGCTACGCTGCTTTAGAACTTTATTTTCTGCAGGAAATGGCTTCGGCCCCTCCGGCCACATCTCTTTTAATCTGGGATTTCTTTTTTTGCCGTCTTTTCTTCATCCTTTCTACTCACTGTAACTCAGACTGCCAAGAGAAGCTGGAGAGCTGGAGAAAGAGATGCTGCGGAGCTTTGGCACAGAGAGGCGTGTGTGTCCCAGAGGCAGCGGCTGAGGCAAAGATGGAGACACAGAGAGGGAGAGGGGGGCTGCTGCTGAGTTAAGCCCCTAATCACAGTCTGCTCTGCATGAAGGACTTAAAGTCACTCCATTTAATGCTACCTTCTCTTTAGTCAAAAAAGGGAAAGACATACTACTGCTTACCTCTTCCCGCTTCCTGATACCCAGGCCCCCATTCCTGTGATGCACAGAAGTGCGCGGCTACGGTACGTAGTCAAACCTTACAGCTCTTTACAGCCATGACTCACGCGAAAACACACTAATTTAATAGCTCTCAGAAAATATATAGCGAGGTGAAATTCACGGTACACCACGTTCATGACTGACACGGCTGCAATGCCCTTCACTGGTGTGCTCAGGTGCTTCATTTGTTTGTGCCAGAAGTGGAGAATATGAGGAGATCCTCAGAGACTGCGGGGTCCCTGTGGCTCAAAATATATTAATTGACTTGGCTCCGCTTCCAGCCAGATGTAACACACTTTTGCAGAATGCTCCGGAACGTCGGCGAGATCTTTTGGGAAATCCCCCCCCCCCCTACCGTGTCAAAGCTACACTTTCCGCACTTGCAACTGCTTTCTCACCTCACCTTCCTCTCTCGACCGCATGGCTAGCAGACTATGAGTTGGCGTATAGGTCTTAATCTAATGTTGGAACATTGATTTATGCTTGGGTGTCCCACAGCCATTAAGATAATTGCATGATCACTTTATAACATCCTCCCCTGGTGGCTATGGTAATTTGGCTTCCCCCACCACCCACCTTGCTCTGTAAGACCCGTAACCACATTACAGCGATAGAAAATGTGGTTGGAAATATCATCTTTCAGCCCCTGCAAATTGATTTCATACCATTTCCACTGAGTTCTAAAACCCTTTTAGTCTATCTCTCACCTGTGCTGACCATTTGATCTATTGGAGGCTTCTAGGTGTATTGATCGAAATTCTTCAGCCAGCATCTTGAGGGGATGCTCTCGTGTCACCTTGTAATTCCAATAGTTTAGGTATTTTTGAGTGAGATCTTAACTGAGACAATGTATTTTTAGCTGTTACGGCAAGGCAAGTGGGCTTCAGTAGGAAATGACTGCGTTAAATGGCACTATGTTCTCTTTTGACAAAATCTTTATTGAAATAAAGATTCCACCACCACTATGGACTAATGGCTGCTTCAGAGGGGGAGTTAAGTGTCAGTGAAAGTCAAATCGCTTTGACAGATTGATCCAAAGGGAGCCACTTTGCTTCCTGAGTATAAACACTGGCAGGTCATAAACATTGAACACGTCAAAAACCTCGCAGCTAAAGTACAAATGGCGAGCTCAGGAAGATGGAGTGACTTGAAACTTTAAATTGACAGCAACAAAAAGATGATTGAACTGAAAATATCATCTATTCCATCCATTCTTTCATACTTGATCATTTATTATTAGTAATAGTATTACTATTATTGTTGTGCAACCAATTAAATTACACTGATTACTACTTTTTTGGAGGTAAAGTTTGTGCTTTTTAAACACACCTGACGTGCAAATATGGAGACAAACGTCTTCCTTTTAAATCTTTGTTTTGCGATGGCTGCGGCAGATTTACCTTTCTCTCTGGTGACTTGGTAGCAAAGACAGGCATGTGACAGGCGAGCAGCGGACACCAAAACGGGGCCATCGTCTTCCCGTCGTCCTCTCCACATAACCATCCTGGTGAATTCTCCTCTCCTGAAACAGAAAAAAAACAACACAGATTTGTTTTCATTTCTCCTCACGCAAGGTGGTGCTAACTTAATGTTGTTATAATTTACCAATTTGTTTTGTTGTTGTACTTATTGACAGCATACACCTCACCCTCACTCAGAACTCTCCCTCAAGCTATGTCAAAACCACGCAGAGTAATTAGAAAGACATTTCAGTACCTCAGGTGTATGAATGGAGTTATTAGCATGTGAATTTTATAATCAGCCAGAGGCTTATTCCATGTTGTAGGAGTCGAGGCCACGTACTGCCAACACAGGGCCTCAACAGTGATTAAACCTGCACTTAATCAACAGTGAGAGTCAGTCCCAGCAGGGAAAATGCAACTGCTGGATTTGAGTTATAATAATGGATTTGCCTGGCGTATGCACCATCGCAGCACTCGTAGCTCTGAGCCTTACAACAGGTGCACCTCTGACAAGGCGCCGGGCAAATCTGCCAAAGTACTCCCATTATGTAATTTTGCAATCATAAATTTCAATTTACAGAAACTAAATTGTGCATGAAATTTCACAGCTTGACGAAATTTGTGTCCTTGTTTGTTTGCATACGTTCCTTGGAATAAGCTACCCCTTTATATCTGTAGTTTGCCTCCAAGGCATTATCACAGATGCATTCGGCTCATTTGCAGTAGTAGAATAGTACTGGAGTTTTTAGTTTCATTTCGCTGTTTTGGCCACACCAAAACATCACTTGTTGCGCCAAACTTCACTGATGTTTAGACCAAAAAAAAAGGTTGTTTTAGATTTGTCAATCATATCTTATAAGAGCAAAGGAAAAAAAACATTTAGGTATAAAAATATGTACCATTGTATCAATTGCCACTGAAATAAATCCAAAGCTACAGTACATGTAAATAAAATACATTAATAACAAACAACACATGTCTATGCAGCCCAAGAAGGACAGGAGTGAACAGCATTGGGTAAGTCTGTTGTGTCTTTCAGTGACTTTCATGCTGCGTTTGTTTGCTGCTGGATTTTTCATATTTCCTTTTTAAATCTTTTGAGCACCACAAATGGAGTTTCATTCACCTCCACTCTATTCTCAACAACAGTGCATATATAAAACATCTGCAAATAAAACAAACTCTCCGCATGGCTACACAACTCTAGGTCAGGATATGTTAAATAAAGAAGTGATGAAGCTTATAATGTTTGTATATTATATTGTATTAGTTGTAAAATTCACATCTCTTGTTACTTTGTCCACTTTGACAATACTGACGATAGAGAGCAAATTACGTTTGTCAAATTGGTTTTTGTTTAAGATCAAATGTCAATTTACATTTTCACCAGGCATTTTTTGGAGGAGCCATTTCATCTGATAATGCTTTACACCAAAGATAAAAGACATTGCACAATGTAAATATAATTCATCCATTTAACTACCTCATCTCTTGCACATCATATTGCGTGACTGTTATGACTGTTATGAGCAAGGTTACTGTGAAGAATAGGGTAGACAATTATAAGGTTTTAAATCATTCAGTCATTTATATTTACAGTCATCTCAAGTTGTGGAGTGCTCTTTAATAATTCAATGTGTGTGTGTGTGTGTGTGTGTGTGTGTGTGTGTGTGTGTGTGTGTGTGTGTGTGTGTGTGTGTGTGTGTCCTATCCCTCAGCGAGTCCCTGCCAGGATACTGAGAGGTGTGAGGTCACTTATTAAAAGGCTTTAATTGAGGGCAGATTGCTGCAGGTGGGGCAGCAGGTCCAGTGGATTCCTTTACCCCAGAGTAGTCATCAACTTTCTTCAGCTAATTATTAGATTAGCATAAATAATGTTCCATCCCTGCATGCTGAAACACAGTAAGCTTCTCTTGCTGAATTTGTCAGTCGGCAAAAATGAATCTAGCTACCAATTTCAAGGAGAGACAGCTACACAGAGATAGAAACACAGAGAGAGAGAGAGAAAGTGGATGTGAGAGAACACAAATTAGCCTTAACCTTCAGTCTTTGCCACGCAGTAATGATGATGAATAACGGTGGACAAATGATAAGCACGGACCTAAATTGAAAACGGCACTCTCACAGACACGCACACAGTCACACTTTTTCACTCAGAAATTAATTTCATCAGTTGAACCCCCTAAACACAGGAAAACAAAACAATTCGCTTCGCCGCATTCCCGCTCGATGTCTGAAGACCTTTATCTGTTAGGAAGCTTTCACAGAAATATATCGAAACAAACAAAATCCTATTTCTTTATTTGTTTGGCTTGACATCATTTGTAAAAAATAACCATAAAAATAACTTGATATTTATTACTTTTAGCCAAGTATGCAGGCTCACCCTTTCCTTAGAAACACTACATGTAAAGTACTACCTGAATACATCATTCTTTCATTTTGATAATATAGTATAATTACTGAAGGAAATAAAGATATCACTGAGAAAACAAATTTCATGTGTTTGTATGTTTCCCTTGGTGCCCTGTGAAACTGTACTGTACATTCACTAAGCCACTAATGCCGGCAGTCAGATGGGAAAAAATCAAAACCCTAAGTTATATTACTTGTAATACGGTTAACTGGTTATTTTGCATGTTAGTGTTAGAGAATTGGTTAAATGTGAGAAACAAAAGAGCTAGAGAAAATTAAATCTAAACTCATTCTGGGACATGTGGGGGAAAAAAATGCATAAGCATGCCAAAGTAGATTCCCTGAATACAGAACAAATAAGATATTCTCCACTTCTCCACAGCCTCATACAAAAACACGGTCAGAGGCAAAATATTCAGATTTCACTGATTTAAAAAAACATTTGACGCCATTTGATCCGTTCTTAAACTGCTTCACCCTGGTGTCAGAGGCAAACCCTACACCATCAATGAAACAATCCATAATAAAAAGTAATATTGCAATGAATTAATAATAATACAACAAAATGATTTGGCAAATCAGAGGCATGAAGGATGTAGCCCCACATTATTTTAACATTTAAATAGAGTCATGTGCATCACCTGGGCTCACTGTAGACGAGGAAATAAAATGCCTCCTATATGCAAACAACCGTATCATACTATTTTCTACAGCCAAACGACTGTAGCTGTGCTTCACAAAAAAATCCAGAAATGATGTTGTCATGTTACCGTTTATAATAACATTATAAACATTATAATAATATCATCAGGTTTTAAAAAGAAAACAGATACCAATACAGTGAACAAGGAAAGGGCAAGAATAGGAAAAGAATAACAATTCTAAAAGGAAAAAATGAGACAGGAAATGTTCTCTGATAAATGTTAGAAAGAGCGAGGTGGGCTTTTGCAGGGCAAGCTACCACCTGGCAGTGAGTGCACTTGTTGTCTCAAGATACACCAATGACAACATGGTTCAAGTCCATCAGAGAGCTACAGTATGCACATATTCTTAGAACTGAAGTTACATCCACTTCTATTTTCTATTTCCAGTGCCTATTAAAATTTGGATATAATATTAATCCTGGGTCTGCAGTTGCTGCAAGGATGCATCGTATTGAGGACTGCTGACAACTAGATTAGTGTAGTGGTACTTGTACCCTAGGAGGGGATGTGGAAAGATTGTGGAGTAGCTCAGCTAGAGAAAAATACACTACGATTTGAAAAGAAGAAAAAGAGAGAAAGAAAGGAGGAAAATAAACACAGAAGTATCAAATCAGTGTAAGGCAATGAGATCTTTAATGCTGTATATTTATTGTTGTACTATCCAATAAACTGCCAGGTATGATAAGACAGCAGCATCTGACACATCTTCCACCGACCTGAGTCAGCTGTAACATCTGAACACTACGTTTTGATTCATAGTGTGTGAATACTAGTTAGCAAGAGAGCAGAGAGGTCAAAAGAGATAGCAAAAGAGTTGAAACATCCGGGAACACTTTCTATGAAGACCACATCATCTTGCAACACCCCCAAGTCATTGCTTTCATCCCACAGTAAAAATAAAGCTTGGCAAAAATGTATTTAAAATAGGCTTTGTAGCTATAGTGCATTACGCTTTACTTACCACCAGCAGTGAAATGTTGTGATGAAGCACGCATTATTATAGATGAATCAATATGTACACATACCATGATAACTTGTGATACTGCATGAACTATTGTAGCATACTATTAGTCCTATGAGTACATTATAATTCAGTATGAATGCACCCATATCGCACTATAGATGTGGACTAGAAAGCCAGTGGGGAGTAGTACTAATGCAAACTTGACCTAACTTTCTGAAGAGAGACAAAACCTACACAACAATTCCAGGGTCGGGGTACGTCAGCCATAAAAAGGTTGAGAACTACATTTGTCCAAGAGCCAAAATCTTTCAAAGCAGGCAATGTGAGATCCGGACTTTCAAATTCTCCTAAAAAACATGCGATGTCTATAATGATTACTAGACACTTTAACATAAGAAACGCATTTGCAGAATACAGTCCTGATTGGCAGGACATGTTTATCGGTTTTGACGCCATCAGGGTCCTGATTGGTGGAAAACACTTGCAACGTGCAGGAAGAAAAGCCATATCAATTGTTTGCCCCACATGCAAAAATATCTCTCTCGAAGAGCCAAAAGAGGAAAGTTGACGTGGAAAACAGCATCTTTAATAAAGAATGGACAGATCAGTAGGCATTCCTTGAGTAAATCTACACCCGTATGCCTCATTTGCAACGAAATGATCGCTGAATACATCCTTGGATGCCACCATTGCACAAGGCAGCAACTTTCAAAGAGTCTCACCCTGAGCAGTCAGAGGCGCGTCGCAAAAAAAAGCGCCGCCTTGAAAGCTGGATGTTCCTGAATGATGTATGGCGAGCGGGGACAAATATTCTGTGGGCCAGATGGGAAGCTTTGGCGGGCTGAATGTGTCCCGGGGACCACCAGTTGACAAACCCTGTCATAGAGCTAGGGTTAGAAAATGTAGCCATCTTTAATGTTGTGACTTAAAACATTCCCCCACAAGCTAAAGGTTAAGGTCAGTTCCGTCTACTGTACAATAACGATGTGTAACAACATCATTTGTGAAGGTGTACGGTTGGAATACTAAGTAGGGAGATTCAGCTTCTTCAGTGTCTTTATTCCAATCATGCTTTTGTTTCAAGTCTTTTGCTGATGAAGATTAATTTACAGAGCATGGCACTCTATCAACCCCAGTGGCACAAAGGGCAAAGATATAAACTAATTAAATACACCAGTGCAATTGATATTTCCCACAGATCAATGCAAGTGTGGGATCTATTAATTAAATCCGTGATAATGTTTACTTATCATAAACATTGCCCATGTTTGAGCACAGCGAGATAGGGAGATAATCGCTGCTGTCTGACAGATTAATTTTAGGGCTAAGGGAAAATCCTTCCAGCACATACGGCCTGAATGCCTTCTTTGTGAGGGGGAGGAGAGTTCCACTGTTGAATGTTTATATTCAAAGTGTTATCAAAGGAAGTCTTCTCAGCTTCTTTACCGAGTAGACATACAAAAAGATAACAGTTACGCACAACATATAATGTTATTTGAACAGATGCAAAGAAATCAGTCGCTATAGCAACCAAGCAACCGGAATCCTTGGGCTAATGAAAGTAAAGCCCTCACAGTCTCCCCTAAAGCCCATGCAGCAGGGTGGATTTCGCATTCTCCCCCCCCCCCGCTTTTCTGCTGTGCGGTATACATCGGCATGGCACAGGTTATCACACAGTGGATTAAGAAGGCGTGTCAGAGTGTGTGCCAGAACCTCCAAGCCGCACTCCACTCATCTATTGATCCGCGTGCAAGGGAAAAAGACCGGCACACTTAGCAGTGTAACCACAGGCAACAGCCCCCTGCCTGCCCTCTGTTCCCTGCAGTGGGACTGATTGCTTGTCTTAATCATTCCCCCCCCCAACATCCTCTCCGCCCTCTCTTCACACACACACACACACACACACACACACACACACACACACAAACACATAGCCCCACACACCCCCAACATCTCCCTCCCTTTGCCCACATTCATTCCGCTGCTTCTGTCTACAAAGTCTCGGCAGCAATCTCTCATGATTTGACGGCCTCTTGTTCTTCTTGTGAGGGCCATCAAAGTCTGCAGCCTTAACCCTGTCTGAAAGGGCTGGGACTGCATGGTAGGAAGCAATTAATTCTGCAGCGAGAAAGTCCATTAATTAGGCAATGCTTCTGGCTATTTCACGAAGACTCTTCAGAAACAGTAGGGCCACTCGGAGAGAAATAAAAGATGCAGTGGCGCACCAGGTTATTAATGGACCTTGGGGCTCCTGGCAAATGGAAATGCTCAAGGTGCAAAAGGGTTCAGAGAAAAGCTCATAGCATTAACAAGGCGTTGTTAGTGGGCAATACACTGATAGGACTGTAATACGGCATGCAGGAATGTCACTAAGAGACACTGATATCCACACATGTGGCACAGGGAAGGCTACAAAGTACAGCAGTGGGACATCGCTGTGTTTCCTCTAAATGGTGGTAACGGGATAAACATTGGCGTGAAGATAGGTCTGGGAAAATGAGTTTTGTGATGTCTAATCACTCACTAAATCATGCATGAGAACATTAGCTATTTGTGGTGTCCACCATTCAGGGACATTTCGGAGCACGGCACCCATTTCAAACTAAACAAGACCATGGGTCGGTGCGTCTGAAATGCTGATTCGACTGTAGGTCTCCCCCGAGCACAGGGCAGGCCTGCCTCCGCCTGCAGTGACGAGGAAGCATCGGTGACAGCACGCCATCCGTGAAATTAAATCAACAACTCGCTTATTGTAATTACATTTGGTTAAATGGGAAGGCAAAGTGTGGGTGTAATACAATTAACATGTCATTGTCATCCTGACCAGGTTGGTGCTGATCTAAATCCCCAAGTGAGTCAATGAAATCCATCACCCAGCCCTCATCTCTACTATTTGATTCAGTGACTACAAGCATGTCACAGTGCTGCGGTGTGTGTGTGGTCATGAGCAAATTAGTATAGCCTATGTTATCTAGATGCTGCAGCAAATAACTTGGGAGTTATATAGTTCTATCTGACTTCTTAAATACCAATTTTTTGTTCATTCATTTACTTTGGGGATATTAAAAAAGATATTACATATAAAACAACTTAGAAAACAACAAGCTCTTGATGTTAAGTATCACAGAATGAGATACCGACAGACATTGAAGTTCAATCACGCAGTCCATTTATTTAAAATCTGTCATTTGAAAGACATTGACACAGTTGTACTGTAGTTTGTCATGTGGCTGTTAGACACACACACACACATCTGACAACCTGCATTCAGTTCCCAATCTTTGAAATTCTCCGCAGCAGATGGAGCGACGCCTGCGAGCTAGTTCAGGCAGCCAACTCGAGCTGCACTGCTATAAACACGTGACATGCTTCACTCTCCACAACCATCTACCAAACACACCCTCCCAATTAGGTGGTCTATTTAAGCTGCAAACATTTCCCAGCTCTGCCTCTGCCTGCCAGTGCCACTGCTGCCCTGCATCAGTATCGCTGCCTGTTCTTTCAGCCCCACCACCGACCCAGCATCCACCAGCAGGCTCTGGGGGGGTTTAAGATATTTGCTCATCACCCACCCCCCAATATCTCTATGTAAACATATCTGTGATGAGGTTGGAGCGTAGATGCCAAGGGTCTAACTATGTTCTGCTGCTATAATAAACATTTTAGACGTGAGTTGTCTGACTGAAATAGGGTTTTTATTCACACAAAACAACTTTTCATAGCATGAATGTAACGTGCAATTCTCCTAACTTTGAAACTGTTTTACATGAGAAATTACATAAGCAATACACTTGGTCACACATATCATATATGCACTAAATATCATAAAAGTCTTGCATGACTTCACACAAGATAGGTAGGGTTCAGAGATTTTAAATGCTGATTAATAACTATGGATTCAATTTGTAGTTTCAATGTGAGTGCATAGTGTATTATCCCTAAAGGAAAAGAAACACTAACCTAACCTCTATCAGCTGTTATTCATTTGAATTCAGTGGTTATGTTTTCCATTTATGGTCAACATGCCTCCTGCATATGGGGTCACTCGGCCCAAAGCATGCTGGGAAAAGCTTCCACCCCGCCCCAGTGACCGTATAGAGGATAAAGAGTCATACAAAATGATCAGACAGGTGAACTTTGAACATGCAGGTCACTCACTTTACACGTTCGGAAAATGTTTCGTCAATGTTTAGTGTTTATGACCTCCGCACTCTTATTAGCTAGTCATAATTAACATTTCCATTAACCTCAGTTTGTGAGGCTACACGAGATTGCAGATGCAGTGGATTGACGTTGTGTGGGCTGTCGGCTATGAATATGTACATAAATTCATAGAAGCTGTTCGAGAGAAATATAAAAGTGAAAGGACCTTGGATGACTGCCATTGTTATTCTAAGTTGTTTCATTTGCTTGCAATCAATCAGTACTATCGCTCTCCATGTACGTTCGTGGCTAGTTAGGACTGCAGCGGTAAATGATACTTAATATGAGAGTTACTACCTTTGTGGCAAAAGAGGAGAGATGGTGTGAAACAACAAAACCAGCATCTGTATAGCAAAAAAACACCTGCCAAGGAGTTTAAAGTGTCATGTGTATATCAAAGTGTAAAACATATTAGAAAATGTGTTCTTCGCAAATATATGATCTCGCTCAAAACAACATACAGATGGATGTTTGCAGATAATTCAGAATCAGAAGCACACTCTAAAATTTAACTCTAGTTTGAATGCATGCTGTCAATCCTTTCCACAAAAGATGAATGAATCAATATTTGAGTATAACACATGTCTTCTGGTTGAAAGATGGTCTTTATTCTCTCTGCAGCGGGAGCCACACTGTGTCTTGAGCTTGATATATAGAAATTGTCTCATTGTTTGATGTCTTGACTGCAGCTTCTCTGTAACGTATCCCCTCCCACTTTACTCCACTTGCCCTAAAACTCCTCTTCTGTATTTCTCTCTAGTTATTACCTAGTTATTTTATTTCATGTCCTTGCTCTGCTGTTTTATTACTTTTCCCTTCAGCTCGAAGCTTGTTCGCCGTACACTTGGCTGCTTGTCATGTTGATGACAAGGATGATGGAGGAATCAAACCTTATTTTACCGTTGTTCTCATGGCAACTCGACCCGGATAGCAGTGTTGGCTAAAGGCCTAAAACCTTACACCTTTACATTCTTACATTAGATGTGTCAATTTCGACTGAACTGAAACTTTTCCAAGTCAAAGAAGGGCAAAGATTTCACGTTTATCTTAACACACACGGGTATCGTGTCTGTGACAAGCGCTTGAGGCTAGTAGGATGGCATGACAGATTGGTGCTGACAGTTGTACCATTACAGGGTCGATCAATATGACAGTTGAAAACAATGTGCAATATTTACATTTTGATAGCATTTTATCCCTCGTCTTCAGGGTGTTCAGAGTGTGTTTTACACAGGCGTAAGATCCTAAAAAACAAAAGTGACTATAAATGTTTATTTGTTGTTTTCTTTCCTAGCAAAAAGCAAAATAAAGTCTGTTTATTAAACTATTTTAAGCAAAAGGAGTTAGAATAACACACTTGCAATCCTCCTCTGTTCATGTTATCCTCCTCAAGTCATACTTGATGTTGATGGGCTCTATAAATATTATTGCAGCATGGAGCTCCTCGCCCATATGACAGCTATGGATAACTTGCATGATGCGGCTTTGAATATCACCCATGTCCACACAACAGCCAAAGGGGAGGAGAGCTGCATGCTATAACTATGCCACTCATCAGTACGCCTGCTGAGTTGCTGATGTGTTTGATGCCACTCTGACACAAACCATATACAGCAAGCTGTACTGGAGAGTCTACAGATGTACTGTGTGCTTCATGCACCTCTATGCCCTCACTGTGAAAGGTAGGTCAGCAGTACATGGGAAGAATCCAATGCCCTGTGTTAGTTTTTTATTGTACTGTGCAAGAAGGGAGAATCTCAAGATGCAGGGGAAGCAAGGACTCGAGAAACATCTGTAAAACATGAAACACATCAGGCTTCCTGTTGACCTTACCTCCAGTAGCCTTGAATGTTTCTGTGCTGACACTCACAGCAATGGCCTCTGGGATGTGAGAAGCCACAACACTGCGATTGGAGCTACACACAAGGGCAGTGTTGAGAGACATACAGCATGCCCAACAAACCCAGAAAAAAGTGTCTGTGACAAGGAAGAGTGCTCAAGGCAACACAGGGAGTAGGAAAGGATGGGGGGAAAAGAAGACTGGGGTGGTGAGTGGCTTGAATATGCGTGCCATCATGGCCAAATAAGCAGATTAATGTCCTCGGTAGTCCCGTCTCTGCTTTTGCCTCTGGATGACAGCACACATTGATGAACCACAGAGGAAGACTTCCTACATTACAGCGTGGTCAGACTACACAGTAGGCTTAGGCCTGGGCAGAGCAAGGCAACGGTTGGGGGAAAGAGGTTACGAAGATAAAGAAGAACTGTGCTGCTCCCTGCTGGGCAGGGTCTGACCATTCTTTTCCCTCATAAATGTTAACCACAGCTGAGTCTCCACAATCAGTGACATGTTCTGAATTTGAATTAGGGAGACTTGGCCTTACAAATAAATGATTGTTAGGACAGAATGTAAAGGAAATCTAATGCTCTTTCAAGCCCTAGTATGTAACTCATATGGCAACACAGAGGTTATTCATTTAACAACAGTTTGCCTCTTTCCTCAGCACATAAACTTCAGATGACCCAGTTGAGAGTCTCGGTTTTTGTCTGATGATATAAGTAACACCCGTTTTGCACTTAGCGAATAGAGAGTAAAGAAAACATTCATGATGTGCCTGAGACTCTGACTTAAATCATTGTTATTACATTTCATTGCATTACATCATCCTTTAAATAGAAATGGCATAGTAATCCTTTGTGTGTGTGCGTGTGTGTGTGTGTGTGTGTGTGTGTGTGTGTGTGCACTTACGTAGTGCGATCTTGGCCAAATGCAGACGGTTGACCCAGGAGATCTTACTAAGGGGGCTGGGAGTGTTGAGGACCACCATGAAACTGACAGGACGCCCTGACCTGGAGGAGGACATACACAGCAAAACACAAGGCTCAGATGCATGCACATATCAGATGTGCAGACAAGGAATTTTTAAGTCGCAAAGTCTTCACTGAACACAGAATATAAACATTATTGCTGGTTTAGTCTCAGTTTCTTCATTTCATCATTTTATCAAGTCAAACAGTCGATGTTGTTGAGGCCCAGGTGACTGTGATCCTGGGATTTGACATTGACACAGAGCCTCTGAAATCCTGCATAGCATAATGACAGTAAAGCTGAACCTTTGAACCAAAATGCATTGCCTTTACCAGAAAAAAATAACTGCAGGAAGCCTGCATTTTTAGCATGTGTGGTTGCGTTTCTGTGAGCGCAGGTGTCTTTTTTTAGCAACCCCATCTCCTAGAAATTATGCTTATATATTACGAAAATGTGTTCCCTATTGTGCTGTGCTAACAAACATAATTGCTCCCTAGATTGTACATGTCAGTCTATTCACAGGTGTTACAGAAATTGGAAAATGACTTCGAGTCCTAAGGTAGACAGTAAAAAATTGCAAAGGGACTTTTCCATCACCTCTTACTTGAACATCAGCTTGAATTTACTAGGGGCTTTGGTATCACAAAAAGAGCAAAAAAGTCTCAGCAAAAGTGCATCTTCGACATATACTGTATTTGTGCTATATAAAAAAAGAAAGCAGAACAATACAGTCAGAGAAAAATGCTCCAACAAGGAAGAGAATTTTTTCATTTCATGGGACTTTAAGTTTAATACATCAGGATTTTCTCTGTCAGAACAGTGCTTCCCTGCTTGTAGTTTCAAAGCAGTTCAGTCCTGTGAGCGGAGGCTTGATGATTTCAGCCTGCATTCAGTCAACATTCAGGCCAGCTTGCGATGACCACACAGCCGGGTCACAGTAAATTGTCATAGGTGAGCTACGACAGTCAAAATGCCACAAATGTGTGGGTTCTGCTGGGATCAGGCACAACCAGTACAGGCTCTGATCAGTGAGGGCTCCGTTCAAGCTCAGACACAGCAGCAGACCAGATCTTAGATGGATGCGTGTGTGTGTGTGTGTGTGTGTGCGTGCGTGCGTGCGTGTGTGTGTGCGTGCGTGCGTGTGTGCGTGAGAGAGGAAACAGTGATGATGTGAGTGCACGGGGGTCAGATTATATAATGACAGAAATACCTTAAATATTCTGAGTTGAGACCAGATCAGGATTTACATGCCGGTGTCTCTCTCAACAGCATTTTATAATGTCTGAATAGGTCAAGGTTGAGTGTCTTGTTGAACTTTGCAGGGTCATGCAACTTACTATTAATGTTACAAAACACTTTTCAAAACAACTTAAGCTTATTTCTTGAATATAAACTAACCCTTTTGGATGATGTTGCTTGTATCAATACTTGCTTATGTAAAAGGCTAGTCATACTAGTGACAAATGTAAGATATGCATTAACCAAACCATACAGTAGCATATTTACATAAATATAATATCTGTAATGAATACTTTGAAGGAATTGAATAAAAGGTATAAAGTACAGTGTTGTATGGTATACATTGTTGAACTGATTAATGAATGATTATCAAAAATGATTGGCATTAACAAACAAATGAACAGGTACACATGTACTTACTATGTAAAGATGGATTCCTGTAGAGTGTAGCTACACAAAATGTGGTGCTTTTGTTTTCTCCAGGCATTTTCAGATGTAAATGAGCTGTAGGTGAAACTCACTCACTCACTCACAGGGTCACGATTAGCTAGGTGCGCTCCAATACATTGCAGTCACGTGATTCCGATGGCGCTCGAAATTCAGAATGAGGAGGGGAGTGAAAGGCGGAATGGAGGAGATGGAGGAAAGCCCGTGCTGTGCAAATTACTGTATATTCCTAGTCAACATGTGCATGAAATCTGGAATCACCCAGTTAATTCTTAAATAATGGCTAAATGGTCACAATTACCTTTGACCTTTGAGTCAAAAGTGTCAGCTATTCAGTGTCTGACCAACTGTGAAATATGGTCACAATCTCCCCTTCTGTTCCTGAGTTATGGTCTTGAAAAATAGGGAAAAATGTGATGAAAAAAATGACCTTTTGGGTAAGACAAATGTCATCACTTTATCGTTGTATCCCATTAAACATTTGTGTAAAACTGTTGCCATGATTATCACATCAATTCTTGAGTTATGGCCAAAAATGTGACCACGATTACGGCTCATGAATTAATGAAGGCATTCAAAAGTTTAACACATTAAAACATAATCATTTATCTAAAGTTCTCAAGATACAGATGTTGTGTCTCATGCACTGCACTGACTAATCTATGCATATATTTCCATTATGAACGCATAATTTAAAGTTTACCAGAGCAGAAAAATGTCCTCGCATTTTGCCTCTGTCCCTTTATGG
>JAVQJV010102223.1:0-14362 GCA_036024995.1 Gadopsis bispinosus
GTTTAGAGATATCATAAAGGTGTATATATATATGAGTGTGTGTGTGTGTGTGTGTGTGTGTGTGTGTGTGTGTGTGTGTGTGTGTGTGTGTGTGTGTGTGTGTGTGTGTGTGTGTGCGCACGAGGGGGGGAGGAATGACGAGCTAAACAACAAAAAGGAAAACAGGACCTTTAAATGTTCTCCCTGGCACACAGAGCATGTGTGTGTGTTCCTAACTACTGTAGGCGATGAGGGTAAAAACTTAGCACAGTGTATGTGATAAATGACTCCTGCTCATTGATGTGCAACACTTTCCACGCTGGCCTAAACTACGAAAAAAAAGGCATACGGAGAACGTGACCCCGGCGATCGCAGGACACCGTTTGCGATGGAGGAAGCCTGGAAACACCAAAATGAGAGTCCTCACTATTGCTAAAGACACAGAGACCTGCCTGTCAGACGCTGCACAAATGGAAGATTATGCAAATACACCACAGATTTACAAGGTGCTTATCTGTGGCGTAGGTTGCCTGTCATATTGCTTTAAAAATATGTCATTTATATAATACAAGTATGTCACGATTTAATAGCAACTCTGTAATACTTAAATAGGCCAACATTTGGAAAAGTTGGTGGCCTACTGTCTGTCAGTATAGATTACATGTAGCTTGGTCAAAGGTGCCGTAGCTGACCAGGAGATCGCACTGAAACAGGAAACATGTTTTAAGAAATGCTCCCAGCAAATCAAAACTGTGGCTTTATGAGGTACATAAAGACAAACCCCAGACAGACACACACACACACACACACACAAAAACTATCCTTTTCTGTTCCAGAACAGCAAATCAAACAGCTGCTCAGAAAATGTCTCAACCTACTTGAACAGAGTGGGCATCTTAGTGCGTCTCATAGTTGGTTAAATATTTGTCAGCTGCTCTCTGTGTGTGTGTGTGTGTGTGTGTGCATGTGTGTGTAGGTGTGTGCGTGTGTGTGTGTAGGTGTGTGCTTGGCCCGCCATGAAAAGCACAGTTCAGGTGCTGAATCAATCATACATGTAGATGGAATCCAATAAGCACGGCGCGAGACTGCAGCTGGGGTCTACGGAGACAAGAGACGGGGAGAGAGAGCGAGAGAGAGAGAGAGAGAGAGAAGCCATGCCCATGTTGGCGGTGCTCGTTCTATCACCCCATCTCAGCAGATGCCATGTTACAGGGAGAGTAATTAATAGCCCAGTGGGGCCTGGGTGAGAATCGCCAAGACACCCTCTTGCACACACACACAAAATAATAATGTCTCCATTTGCCCCCCGGAGCAGCTTTGTGCCAACTAGCCTTCACCTCATTATGCCAATCAAATCGACCAGGGGGTGTGGAGGGTTGGGGGGAGCGGCGAAGGGAGGGAACAAGCTGTCCTCTCTCATTCGGCCTCACTCGCTTCCACCGTCCACCGTCCACGTGTTCATTATAAAAGAAGGATTTGATCTCAATAAGAACGTCATCACACTGGGCTGTCAGGAAGCTGCCAAAGCACTGCGTTGCCTCCCCTCCCTGGTCATACCTTGGTGTGGTAACGAGCCGCTCTTCTTCTTCTTCCAACGAGCTACAAATGTTGGATTTGCCAGCTGCCAGTTCCCAGCACACACACCCTGCAGCTGGGCTCTCACAGCTCCCGTCGCCTCTTCCCCCAGAACCGCACAGGGTAAACTATTTACAGTCTGGGTGCCAGCAATCTACTTTAAGAATTATAGCAGGGATTTAAGTGAAAACTATTTCACGACTGAAACTTTGTCACATCAACTTAATCTTCACTTTCAGTGCATGAGACCCCCCCCCCACGCCACTTAGAATTTCAATGCTGGCAGCTCACATGAGTTTATTCCTTTTAATGTTTGACCTGCATCCTGTTAGTATCCAAATAAAAAAAGTAGTATGACGTGTATGATGTGCGTTTAGCAGGACATGATCTTCTTTTTGTTGTTTCCTGGAATTTTGTCCTGATGACAGAGAAATTAAAAAAACAAACAAACTGTAATCAGCAGCATGTTCATACGAACCGATTCAAACTCCTGAACCTAAAAGAAATGTATTAGCCAACTTCTACCTGTGTGCAAGTAAAATTCAACCGGGTCGAACATCGACACAATATTAGAAAACCTGCTCAGTCGAAAACTCTTGAAAATGTTTGCACATAACTCTACCCGATCTATAATTCAAAGGCTTTTCCCCGATAACGTAACATTCACCGCGAGCTCACCTTGAACACGCATCAACGTCGCAGAGCAGGGAGAACATTTTACAGGCGCATTAATCAATATTTTGGGTGAATATCGAATCAGACACTTTGTGAAATGTAAAAATGATATTCTTGCTTTGATTTCTTTTAGCGTTAATTCACAGCAAGCTACCTGCAGCGTCAAACAGCAGACAGACAGAAGTTAGCGACCAACGGTGAACAAAGCGGCGCAGCTGGAAACAGGTAGGTGGTGGTGGAGACCAAACCAGAGCTAAAAGGAGAATGAATATCAGAAATCCAACTCTTTACATTACTAGACAATAACGTGTCAGACATTTGGGTCTCGTTTGCTTGCTTTGGAGTGTTTCCTGCCCCCCCCCTAGTGGCCATATATCAACGAATACAGCTTTAAACTTTTCATTTTGATTCTGAATCTGTTAACAGTGAATGTTGCTCCTCTTCTGGCTCACATACTGCGATTCATTCATTCATTCAAGTAGCATGTAGCTGGGTTCGTAATGGCCAACATGGCTGAAGCGATAAACAAAAAGCACACCACCTGAAACCTTTGTCCAAGAACATCCATGTAGATGCGTCACTGGCTACAGCTTTGAAAGACAAGTGATCTGCTTAAGGCTGGAAATTGGAGGGCAAAAACAATAATTTTCTTACATTTTCCCTCGTCAAACGACGTGCGCGAGTCATGAATTATGTCGGAGTTTTCCATCTTCCCCTCAGCGTGTTCACCATCACCACCACCACAAAGAACTAAACACCCCGACCTGCCGTCTGCAGGCAGCAGGGGCGGTGTAAGGAGATGTACTTAGTGGCAGGCAGCCTCTGCCGAGGGTCTTCTCTGGTGTCAGGACAGTGTTTAGGCCATTTCGGTAAACAGCATCGGCGCATTTCGTCCCCTGTAGCCTCGCTGAAATCAGCTTCTTAACAAACACATCTCCATCCTCTTATTTCGCCGCTGACCCAGTCCTCCACCCAACCCCACATCCCCCTCGCACCCACTGCCACCACCAAACTTCCCCTGTGTGTTACCTGAGACAAGCAATTTACCTTTTTTGTTGTTTGCCTGACCTAGAGAAAACAATTTCAGAGGGGTCTTCCTGCGCTCTTAACAGCCCTTCGTTTGAACAGGTAAAGGCGACTGGTGTGCCACAATGGCTTTTTTTTTTTTTTTCTCTCCTAGAAGATGAATTGGCGAGCTGTCAGCTTCAGACAGGCCGAGTAGCAGTGTTTCTGTAATGGGACACTGGAAGTGTCTTTGATTAATGGAAGAGCCATACTGAGCTGTTAGGGAACCCGCCGTGGCCCAGCGAGAGCGATTGAGCGGCGGATACATGCCGACAGATGTGCGAGGGAGCGCGGGCCTCGATGCCAGCAGAGGAGGAAGAAAAGGAGGAGGTGGAGAGGATAGAAAACGGTAGTCTGACTGGCTTTCAGCCATTTTTAACCTGGAGCCTATTTTCCCCCTCTTCTTTCATCGCACTGATTGATTCAGACCTGAATCTTGTCAGTCGCTTCACTACGGAGCTCCTCACATCTTTGCTTGCTCCAGTGGCGCTCGGCAAGCCGTTTTTTCTTTTTGGCGTCGTCAAAACGAATGAATGCAAGCGAAGATATGAAATGAGTTCAATGACATTGTTGTCTATATTATATTTTGACATAAAGAAAACACAGCGACTGTTTCAAAGACGAAACGATTAACAAAAACACTTGAGACATTTTCAACCGCTGCTTCCAAGGCTGTGAATTTGAGTCGTTGAGTCGTGATCCTTATTGGCAGAGAGCCGCAAAGCTAAAGTCAGGGGACGCCAGCCGTCCTCCAACTATTGGAGAAACCCTTAAAGCCAAAGTCAAAAACGAAGGATTTTTAATCTGCAGCAGGGAGACATCACATGTCACAGAGTCTGTTCTGGTAGGAAGAAATATCAGCCAAGAGTGAGACATTTCGTCTCTTCTCAGCTCAAAACACACTTTGCTCTTTCTCTCATTTAGTCCTTGTTGTCTTTTGGCTCCGGCAGATCAACAAATCTCAAAAGGAAAAAAAAGAAAATGGAGAACACTCCTCACGTAAAGAACACAAAGAAATATTATTTTATTCCCCTGTTATTTACCTGAAACCCATCAGTGCCGGGAAAAGAGGCCCGCTGGAGCGCAGAGTTGTACTGTAAACAGGCAGAGTCTTCTAAATCCTCCCTGTACAACTATGTCAGAGTAAACACTTATCTTGGAGAACAGCTGAGTAGACTTATGTGGAATTTTTTCCCCTCGCAAAAGATAGCAAAATATAAATACCCGCATTTAAAATGCTCACCGATAAAAAATGGAACAAAATCATCCATCCATGACGACCGCTGTTTACAAGACAGCTGGAACAGAGGGTTCCAGGCCGCGCGCTCGCCGCTTTTTGTTTGGAATAATGCTTGTTTATTGGAATTGTGGTATTGCTAAATGGAAGGAACGGCATTTCACAAGGTAATTAGTCAGGCTACAATCTCACACAGTCTTCCTCAGAACACTGCATCCTAATACAATCATGTGACACAGGGATTGGAGGGACTTTCGGTGAGGGCCGTGGTGGGGGCTGGGGATGGGTGTTTATGTTGGCCCTTGTTTCCAGGGTCGGGAACCGTCCAGAGGGAGCGCATTCCTCACCCGGAGCACGACTAAAGGTATGTGAACCATCTGGACAAAGCCATGAGCCACAATGGCCCTACACAGGCCCATCCATGTGGTCCGGCGGCCAGTCAGCGCTCTCACACTGATGGCTTCTTCATTCCCCCTGGCGCTGGAGGCACGGAGCTAGATATCCATCGGCTCCGCTATGGGCCAGCCATCACTTCCACTGCGTGTGTGTTCCGTGGTTCCTTCCTCCTTGGCTCGGCCAGGGTGAACAGGGTCATTTGCGAGGCCCGCTGTGATGCCCGCACGACTGTGTGGACGGCAAGAATGCCGCCCAAGGTCAACATATCATTAGCTGAAGGGTCAATGAGACGATTGTTTCCTCATCCGCTTGCTGTATCACCATTTCAAATCATCATATGACTCCAGCTCGCAAAAAACAAATAAATAAATAAAAAAGGGGCGTGCACACCAGCAATGAATGCACAAGTGACAAATTAAATGCAAGCTCACCATTTCCTTCTATTACAAAATATTGATTTTAGCTAATTTCTTCAGCCCTTAATGAAAATGAAAACAAGTCCCTGGCCAAGCGCTCGCATGATAAATCACACCGATATGGGTTTTTGGAAGTTGAGTTAAAGGCTGGGCTCACCCAAAATCACAGAAACAAATATTTACCGCTACTCACGTTAGTTTTGGTTTACTTGGTCCAGTTTTTGAGATATCCATCTCCACCCCAATACAATGGAGGTGGATGGAATTTTGTTTAGGATTTTTGTTTTAGGGTTGAGGCAGAAATCTCAGAGACAAATATCTAAAATCCTACCCCTCTCACCTCCAGTGCACCAGAGGAGCACGTTGCGATACATTACCGCCGTTGCATACTTCTAAATCAAATTTACCAAACAATTGACTTGATAAAAACTTTCATTAAAAGTTTGAATCAGGGCGATATGTTTAATTAGCAGTCACGATTAAACGATCATACCTCTCGTTTTGAATGTTTCAGCCCATTTGACAAATCTCTCAGCTTTTCCTACAGTTATAGGCTTCCATTCATTTCCCTACGGTATAAATATTGATATATATATATATATATATATATATATTAGTGCAGACTTGACGCTCATTGTAACTCAAAGCAAGTTAAAAAAAATCTAAAACTGTATGGCACACGCTGGAAAATGAGAACCGGATTTGTAGTTAAGAAGCTAAAAGCCCCACTGGCATGGTCCTTTGGCTCCATGTATTGGTCCAACGCTACAAACACATCAAGACCCAGTCTCGCCAGAGCATGAATTCACGTGCTGGCAGAGGAATCATCATCAGCGAGTCCAGTCTGATTGTTAGCTCACAGAGGACTGCTTCAGACGGCTGGATGAGTGCTGTTCTGGAGCCGAGTGGCCTGCTCAGACAGAGAGCAGAGACGGAGCGTCGGGGGCGGCAGCTGCGTCTAATAAAGAAACTGAATTTGATAATCAGCTGAGACAGTCAATTTGCTAATAAGGGATTCTAATTAATTAATCGATGTGCGTTTGGTGGGAGCGGGCGCTATTGTCAAGAGCGGTCAAGTGCAGTTTGCTGTGCCTCTCTTTCTCCCCTGCTCATTGCTTAACGCGCAAGTTGATTTCAATTTCGTTCGGCACACTGCAAACTCTCTGACTGCAGAGGGAGAGGGGAGGACAATTAAGCCTGAGCGGACGCAGAGAAAGCTGGATGTGCGCGTGAGGATGGGGTCTTCAACGTTAGGACTTCTCTGCAGAACTCTGCCCAAAACACAGCGATTTTTGATACATTAAAACGATGTCCAAGAAGAGTCATGAGTCACGTCATAATTTATATTATGGAACAAATGAAATTAAATACTTTTTTAAAGTAGAAGTTTAAAGCTCAATGTGAGAAACGTATGAGGACTTTTTCCTAATTTTTGATCACTGCCATTATATATATATATATATATATATAAATATACACAAAAGGCAGGCGACGAAGTGTAAAATATATAAACAGCACGTGCCATGTGGAACCGATGACGTGAAACCGATTGAGCAATTCATTGACACTCAACGGGACTCGGGTGTTAAATGTAATATGCACGAGTGAATTTATTTATTGGTCAGGAATGTGTACATGTGCAAGGACTTTGACTTTTGTTGCTTTCACTGTACATACAGACCCACAACCGCTGCTTTCAGTCAGTGGGGGAAAGTAATTTGTGCTAAGTATTTAAATTCCCTTTTTACTACGTTAAAATTCACTACATGTCAACCTGGGACATATTTTGTACCTTTTGCTCAACCACATTTATTTAAAACATCTATAGTTAGTAGTCTAGTTACTTTGCGGATTCATTTTAACATGCAAAAAAACTTTTTCTCATTGTAAAATGTTTACATACTCAAAATTGATAACCGACTACTTTGTACTTGTTAGTCCACTATCTTTCAGCTGTGTTAAACGCACAAAATTAAACAGTATATAAAGTGATGAGACTTCATTGAGATACTACCATGCTATATGTTAATGCGGTAACACGTAGACTGATAATTTAACACTCTGAAAGGGGCCATTTTTCAGACTGAGCACTTTTACTTTTGTTAGGCAAAGAACATTTTGAAAATAAGTTTTTTCCAACTGTGGTGCTCATTGAAACACTGGCACTGTTTGTGTTCAGGTTGCTGTGGACGTTCCTTCTGCTGAAGGCACTAGTGCCCTCTAGGCGGAAACCAACCCCCCACCCACCTCTGCAGAGAGCAAATGGGTTTAACGGGGCCAAGGAGAGAGAGGCAATGCACAGATGACAAGACCCCCCCATACATGACCTTAAAAGACCCCCAAGCCCCTCACATATACGTTGCAGGCACACAGAGGCACAGAAGAAGGTGGCTGCCTGACCCTAACTATTTAAATTAGCTTTAGAATAATAATAACTGTAGAAGAAGATGGTTTTTATTTTAGTAAATGGCCCATATGACCAGTGGGAGGCACCTTTCGCGTCTGTGCGTTTAGTACAAAGGAATGCATGCGTCTTAGCTCTTATTTGGACAAACACCAGACAGACAAAGTGCTGCAGAGCTGGGAGGGGAAGGAATTTATAGAGGGGTGGGGGTTGTCCTGCTGGTTGCACCGGTGTTGGTGGGAGGGAAGGAGCCTAGTGGTGCTAGGGGTGAGAGGTCAGCTGCTTGCACTCAACAGCTGTCCTAAAAGCAGCAGAGATAAGGACTGAAAGCATCCTGTGTGTATGTGTGACTAGTACCAGCCGCCGGGGAAGTAGATACAGTAAAACTTGACCGACTGGAATCTCGCGGCTCCACCTTTCACGTCCAACAGGCTGAACACTTCTCAAATTTTGACTTAAGCCATGTGAAAAGGGGTAGATTACCCCATCAAGGGAGGAGGGGGGAGGGAGGGAGAGGGGGGGGTAGGTCAAGGCTTGACCGGTAGGGCAGGTCATTCATCAACCTCTAATGGCCAGAGCTTTATGCTGTCATGATGAATGACGACGCAAAGCTCGACCGCCAGACAATGGTAGAGGCAAAGGCGTCAATTCTTCACATGTCAATCACTCTCTTGAGGAAGCTGGCGTGGTGTGTGTGTGTGTGTGTGTGTGTGTGTGTGTGTGTGTGTGTGTGTGTGAGAGAGAGTGAGAGAGAGATGAGCACGGCCTTAAACAGTTTGCGTATCAGATCAGGGAGATCTTCTAGTGATGGTGGGACAGGTGGTGACAGGGGGGTCTCGTTTTGGCGAGTTGGGTATTCACTCTGAGCCCACCCCAGCGCTTCACCACTCCACCCACCTCGTTCAGGCCCGAAATCTGTCAAATCAGTCAGTCAGTCTTTAGGCCAGTAATGGTTGGGCAGCGTGGCTGCTCTCAAACTGGCTTCGGTGTCCCTTTTCTGACCAGCTTAACCACCTCTAACGAAGTGTAGCTTGTTGCTTCACAAGCTACACTTTCAAAGCAGCTTCCCCAAACGCTGTTACAGGCAGGTAACAGCGTTTGCTTTGTGGAATTTTATTCTAACGGCCATGTACAGTTTTGGGGAAACTGGTCAAAGGTGTTTTTCCAGTTGCCTCCTCTGTGAGAGTTGCATCCTGAGCCGTTTCTTTCTTGCCTGGATCTCATAAGTGTAGTTACTGTCTGCAGGTAAAAAAAGCAGAGCAGATGAAAGTATAACTGCACTGACATAAGTGCTTGAATTGATAAAAGTATTTCAGGAGCGTCACTTTCATGTTTGTTTTCTAAAATCAAATGCTTTAAATCGAGTTTTTAAAAACCAGGAAATCGATCAATTCAGTTATATGATTTCATTTTGAGTATTTCATTTTTGTCAGTATCCTTAAAACACTAGACGTATATCACCTTTATCAATGCAAACTGGTCAACAGCTCCGGAAGGGGGGGAAAAAAAAAAAAAAAGTAGTTTAATCTTAAGTTTAGAATATTTGATCACAGAATGATCGTGTAATTGCAGCCAAAACATTTTTTCTGGCATCACTTTGGGTTTTTGCGACTTCATGAGAGCTTTGATTCATTTTTAATAAATGAAAACAAACGCACTCTGCAAGACTCAGATATATATACACTGTATATATGTTCCTTTATAAGCTGCCCAGTGCACTCTAGTAAACTCAACGATGTACAAAGTGCCTGTGCTAAGAATAAAACAGGCTCATGTGAGTGATTCCAAAGAGCCTATCAAACAGCTGGAAGCAGCTCCTCTTCCTCAATGTCACTATCACTTCCTCACTTTGAGGTCTGCGATTATTTCACCAGATGCTGAATAAGTTCAAATATCGCACGCCTGGGCTATTGTTGCAGGAAGTAGCTGCTCGCACACACACACACGCACGCACACACACACACACACACTCCCAAACCTTTGCTTGTCGACTGTCTCTTCTGCTGCGTTTTCAGTTCAGTCGGCTTCATTATTGAAAACTACACAAAAAGGAATCGATTACAAAGGCGGATTAATTCCGCACAGTCCCCAAAAAGGCTGTAAAAACAAAACGGCCCAGCGTGGCCATGTGGATCCAGCCACCTTATCATTTTATTAAAATGACGCTGGACACATTTTTCTCTCTGTGATCACAGAGCGGCCGTCGCGTCTGACTGAGCAGGGCTTTTGGCAGCGAGTCCACCTCACTGATGTGTTTTAATAAACACGACCTTGATTGTTCCCTGGTGTTATTTTGAAGCGTGGAAATGAGCCTTCTTCTCAATAGTCTCTGCTGGACTCATTCCTGTTGGCAGCATCCCGGCCCTCCAAACAAAGTCAGCACTGTGACTGGCACCGGCCGTGTCAGACAAAACACGCCATTTTTAATTAGCTTTGTTCAAATTAAAAAAATAGAGGATGGCGTGGGGAAATGGAATAAGAGAACATGTCTTTTTGAACTTCTGTCATGTCCCTCCTATGTAAACTGAATTATTGGCTCATCGAGAGGCAAAACAAAGGAGAGAACCTAGAAACGACAGGAGCCAAGATGAATTTAATGAAAAAAACATTACCACATTTCTTTAAATGTAGTTTCTCAGAAGACGCAAGGCTCTGCCGCTACACTGACAGTAAACCTTAGGGCAAGATGATGCCATGTTTCAGATTCGACTGACGTGTTCTTCCCTGCCTTATACGTCATTTTGCAGTCTGGAAAATTTTCATCAACTGACTTTTCGATCGCTTTGCTGCCGTCAGACCAGACCTCGTCTTACTGGCTCTCGTTCCTTCAGGAAATCGCTGTCCTTTAGATAGTTTACATATTTTCCTCCCGGTTATGTGGGCCAGGGCCAAAATCTTATCAAGAAATACAATTCCACCTCTGACTTTTCTGTGCCATGACTATTTCTGGATTATATTAAGCAACGTCAACTATACCGCTAACATAATATCTTACCTAATGTGAGCTGCATTGTGTAATTTCTTGCTTATATAATCCTAGCAAGTGTTACCTTTTCGAGCCGACTTATCTGGGAACATTACTACAATAAAAAGGAACTGCACGTTGAAATTAGATTGTTTATTACAACATGTAGAGGCCAAATACAGGCCTGGAGTTCAAGTTATGGGCTAGAATGGCCATTTAAAATCACTGTTGCAGGTTCTCGTATCATAACTTTGAAGCGCTGAAGCACATAAAAGAAGGCTCGCGGTGTATGAACCCTGACAGTCTTCGTGTTGCCGTACAGCGCTGCCTCTTGCCTAAAGCCACTCAGTGGTATCACTTGTGGGCGGACAGAGGATTCTGTTCCTACGCCACTGAGATGAGCATCAAGACAGGTGCGGGGCGACTGCACTGTACACTTCCCCTTGCTAATGCTTCCCCTCCCTCGCTCGTCATTCCTCTGTCACCTCGCTGAAAGGTTGGTGCCTTTCTCTCGGAGGGCGCTTGCTCAGATGTGGGCAGCCAGGACACCGTGGCATGCCTGGGGCTCGCCAATGAGATTAGAGGGGTGACAGTGACACGGCGGCGCGGCCAAATGATCTCCAAAAACCGCAGGCGGGGGCTGGAGAAGGGATGTTCTCCGCCACACGCATGAGTCACCCAGGACCCGTTTGCTCTCCCGAGCCGCCGCTCGGCTCTCGTGTTTGTTTTTTGGTGAAATCGGCGGCTTGCTCGTTTGAAAATGGAGACAGCGAGACGCAAAGAGCCGATCTCATTACGTAGCTCCACATTTTGGGAAATACACAGACAAATTAGGAGGCGGCAGGGGAATAAATAGCTATGTACCACTTTGTTGCTCACCAGCTGATAAATAATGTAAGATGGTGGAAAAACCTGTTTCCTATCTTAAAAATAACCCAGGTGGCCTCCATCAAAGCGCTGGACGCATTGGCTCCTAATGTGAAGCCACAAACAGTTTAGCTGCAGCTGGTTTGTCACCGCTTGCGTCACCTTATTGTGAAAACATATTATTGTTACACATATTCCCAGAGATTCTGTCCGACCATAAACAACTTTACTGTAATTGGATGACATTTACCTTCAAACGAAGGTCACTTCTGTGACGATTTGCGACTCTACGGCTGCGGTTTGATGTCACTCAACAGGATCACTGGGTCACAAAAGTCATTCTCTGAAGACTATAAATATTTAGACCAAATGTGGTAATCTGGCCGGTTAGTTGCGGAGATATCTTGTGCTGGACAGATGATCAAAAAGACAAGACTGTCCAACAAATATATATTCATGCAGACAGCAGGAACAGGTGGGGAACCTGACTTAGAACTTAAAATACTTGGAAATAGCAAGCTTTGCTAGCATGACAAAGCTGGTGAATGGCGTCCAATTGGTTGAGAAAAAGCATTGTGGAAAACTACAGTAGCGTGGCGAGAGCATATTCAGCGTTCAGCGTTAACAACTGTAATTTCCCTGCGATGCTTTATAGTGATGTGCGTTCCCCTTCAGCAAGAATGACTTTCTGCAAGGCCATAAGCACACGCGCGCTCAAGAGCCCTATTCACAACATTTAAAGCAGCTTTTGACATTTTCATTTGTATAATAACAGATGAATGATGCTTTTCTCTGCTGAAGCCATGAGTGGATAACGACGTTACCCTCCACCCTCCTCTTAGCCCTCCGTGTAACCCGACTCACAGATAAACACTAAATTAAACTTTTTTTCCCCCTCACTCTACCTGATCGTCATGAGTTCAGTGCTTCTCATTCAAGGCATTTTCAGCACCTTGTATTTTTTAAGGAAAGTTACAAGATGCTCCTTAAAAAGGAGACACGAATTCAAGCTCTTAATTACATCCAAACGGAGACAAAACAATGGCGACAAACGGTTTCAATAACTGGAGTCCATGGTAATTGCTTTCTCAGTTTTCTCAATGCTTGAAAAGTGGTTCGCACAAAAATGTGATCGCTTTATAGAAAAGAACAAATTGATTGATTGCTGAATGTGGAGTCCCACAAGGGTCTGTATTGGGCCAAAAACATTACGTTTTTTATATTAACAAGATATGTGAAGTGTCCAAAGTATTGCAGTTTCTTCTGTTCTCAGACAAAAGAAATATTTCCTGCATGGCTTAAAGATAACTACAGATAGTGTAGATTGTGAAACAGTCGAACTAGATCTGTTGTTTTTGGCAACCAAAAAAAGGATGATCAAATCAAAATGGATATAGATGGAGTTCATATTGAAAGACTACTTGAAGCAAAATTTGTGGGGGTCATAATGGACCCCAAACCTACTTGGAAACCTCATACAGAATAGTTAAAGATAAATGTGTGTAAAAGTATGACATTTTAGATTTTTGCTACACTTCATATTCCATACTGTTCACTTATTCTCCCATATTTTGGTTACTGCACATAGGTGTGGGCCAACACGTACATGACTAATAGTAAATCTTTTCTAATGTATTACAGAAAAGAAGGTGGAGGCTAGACAACACACCAACAGACTGTTTAAAGTCACATGAGTTGATTTAAAAACATTAGCAGTTACGTGCGAAGCCAGAAATAGACTATTACCCAAAAATCGACAGAAATTGTTTATATTAAGATTAAATGATGAAGATCATAGATCATAATTTCAAAAGTCTGGGTGCACGTCATACATTAATAGTTAATTAGTATATGAAGTGAAACTGGAATTCAGTGCATTTGCATCTACATGTATTTGTTTATAGTGTTTTTTCCTCATAAAATGTTGAAAACCCAAACATAGGAATTTCCTGGACAAGGCCTTAAAATGTTGCTCAAATAATATTCAATTTAAGAAAATGTATAAAGTAAAAATCTAAAAGTACCACTGTACTTCTTCCTGCTCCTTTGTCGTAGTCTGAGTTGCAGAGTATTATTTGTTTTGTAGAGTTGGTTTTTGGAAATATACCCACAAATGAGCGGGGAATAAAAAAGGTAGGTAGGTAGAGCATCCACAATATAATCTCTGCACAGAAAAAACACAAGGCTCCCTTGTTATAAATGTGCCATTCAGTCACCATTAGAAAATGCTGCCGCCTGCTAATGACACGATTAACATGAAACGAGAAGTTAATTCGCATAGCGTGGATACAGTGCACGCTCATGTTTTGGGACAGATCTGCTTGATCACGAGCCACAGACAACTGCAGCTTGTAAACCCAAACGTGGTTAATGGGCTGATCACATTGTAATCTTAGGTCACCGTTTGCCTTCAAACTTCCCAAAATCAACAGTTGTTATAAACTTTTCACACGCCTCTCTGCATGCAACCCCAGACACGTCTCATCTGCTCTGCCAAGTGAAGCCATCGTTTCCCGGAGTTTTTTGCCAAAATAAATAATTTTGGAAAATGTGCTGTTTCTGGCATGAAGGTGGTCATATTTTAGGGTTACAGCCAAAATAGGATTCTTGCCGGTGCAGAAAACCCTCTGCAACATAAAAATAAAAATATGAAAGTGAATTTTAAGTTAGTGCATAAACAACTAGCACATTTGGCAATCATCAATTTTGACTTAAGCCATTTATCGGACAAAGGTGCTCCCATATCCCACATATCCCACATACACTGGAACCAGCTTCTTAAA